>PVIA01005086.1:0-122944 GCA_004024845.1 Tonatia bakeri
GCAAAGACAGTAGGTAGAAAATAGACAGGGGGAAGGTAAGAATAGTATGGGACATGTAGACACTAAAGAACTTAAGACACATGGACATGAACTAAAGGGGGGAATGTGGGTGGGAGGGGATGGGCAGGGTGGTGGGGAGTGAAGGGGAAAATGGGCCAACTGTAATAGCATAATCAATAAAATAAAGAATTAAAAAAAAAACAGTTTCTTTTTCAGACCATTTCCTTCAAAGCAGCCACAAATTTTTAAAACACTAATTGTGCAGGCCTAAAAAGTACCAACAAACATGGCATTTAAGAAAAAAAAAAAAAGGATTTGGGGGAGTTGGAAGCTTATTTTTTCATTGTCAGGGATTCCTAAATCTTTTGGAGTTTTTTGGCAATCTCCATTTCTCTGGCACATTGTAGGTTAATGAATACTTCACAGATAGTCCCCTTTTTAATCCACATAGGTTTGGTTTGTATATTCCTATTTTTATTATTAATTTAGAATATTTCTTATTTCTATGGTATTTTTCCATTATCATTTAGTCCCTTTATACCTCCCTATCCCCTACAATCACCACACTGTTGTCCATGTCCATGAGTCCTTTATCCCTTTTTGCTCAATCCCTCCACCCCCTCCTCTCCCCCAACACTTGCTGTCTTCCTACTCTCCATGTATGTGTCTGTCTCTGTTTTCCTTGTTAGTTCAGTTTCTTCATTAAATTCCACATATGAGTAAAATCATATGGTATTTGTGTTACTCTGAGAAATTCACTTATTTCACTTAACATAATTTTCCCCAGGTCCATCCATGCTATCACAAAGGGAAAATTTTCTTTTTTTACAGCCGAGTAGTATTCCATTGGATAAACATCCCATGGTTGTTTTTATCACTCATCTATTGATGGACACTTGGGCTGCTTCCATATCTTGGTGATTTTAAATAATGCTGCAATGAACATAGGGGCGCTTATGTTTTTCCAATTAGTGTTTTGGATTCCTTTGGATATATTTCAAGAAGTGGGATCACTGGGTCAAAAGGCAGATCCATTTTTAATTTTTTGAGGTATCTCCATACTGCTTTCCACACTCCTGAAAATGCTTCAGACTTTTGTGATAACTGGCAATACTCAATGCGCTGTAACTCTGGAGATTAAAATCACAGGTCTTATATTGTAAAAGAAAAATGGGTAGAAATGACATAAAAATATTGCCTCTTCATTTATATAAAACCTCAAAAGCTATACATAAAAGTAGTAAAATTTGATACTCTAAATGTAACTAATTACACATAGGTTTTTAACCAAACATCTTGATTCAAAAACCACTTACATATCATCTAAATCAGGAGTCACCACTCTTTTTCTTAAAGGGCCAAGGAAGTATATACTCTAGGCTTTGAGTGTCACAAGGCAAAATAGAGGATATTATATCAGTTCTTACATAACCATTTCAAAAGTAACCATTTTAAACCCAGGCCATTAAAAAAGAAGGGAAAGCAGATGGTGGGACACATTTGGCCCACAGGTTATCATTTTGTCAACTCTTGATCTAAATAAATAGTAAGTCTTTATAATTTTTACTCTAAAGTCTCATTCATTTTTCTTTCTTTTATTTTTACTTTTTCCATGAACTACTTATGTAATATAATTATGTTTTCCTTTAGTAAGGAGGATTTATACCCAACAACTTCATGTCCAACTGCTATAGCCATAGGCCCCTCCTAGAAATCACCCAGCAGTCATTCACACTGCCCTATTTAACACCACCCAGAACATTTAGGATGCCCTTGAACCTATATCCCAAACTGAAAACATAAATAAAGCTGCCCGTTCCACATCCAAGCTATGGTGGGTGGAAAAACAAATTTTGCTTTACTGAATTTTAGTAATTGGAAGAATAATAAAATGGGGCACCTGTTAGGAGGTTTTAAATACAATTTCAATGTCTCAAAATTGACATAGAAAGAAACCAAAAATACTGACTAAAAATTAAATAAAAAGTAAACTTAGTTTGAGGAGGCAAAGCATTTCTTTAGGCAATAAGGCAGTGATAAAGTTTAAAGCATAAAAAAGAAGGCTAACTATGAGCAGATGAAACAGGGAAGGTACAACTCTAATCACTACTCACTTTTTCCTTAGTCTCTGCTCACAAAGATTCATTTATTCCCTAGGAATTTATGGAGGGTCGAATGTGCAGTACTGTTACTTGCATTTTAAGTAAGCACTTTTATTTTCACCAGCCACAACTGGACTGGGGAGAGGGAGCTGTGATGCTGCCTCCTATGTGGCACTGTTCACCCTTTTCAGCATGTATGAGCTCACGAATTTACAGGCCCTGATGAGATGTGGCAAGAAGAAAAAAGCAAAGCTTTCCATATATTTTTCTTTTTGGCACTTACAGAAAAAAAAATATCCCTGAGAAGAAGTCAGAAGACCATAATTCTGGTCTCTGGTCAACTCTATATCAAGTATCTGCAGATTCTTTTGAGCTAAAGGCAATTTTAGTTTTAGGCTCAAGAGAAATCTGCTTTAGGCTCCAGAAAAATCCCTTGACCACCTGGAAGAACTTGAATTATAGTCTCTTCCCATAATAGGATATTATCAACTCTCTCTTTTTGACCTACCAATAGGTCAGGGGAAGCTTCTATTTATTAAAGATCTGCTCTTGTCATTCAGCAGTGACCCACTGAAGCCCCCAAGGCCCTTACTTCACCCTAGCTCAGAATGTCTTATATACCCATGTTCCCTTTCCATCTCTGAACCCCTCCTGCATGTAGAGTCTCTGACTTTCTCATGTATGTGAGGTTCCCATACATATGTATGTATTAAATGTGTTACTTACTTGCTTAAAAAAAATAGAGAAAAAGGAAGAAAGAAAAGAATAGAAAAGAAAAAGAAGGAGAAAAAGAAGTGATTAGGAACAGATGTCTGGAACCAGCAGACCCAAATTTGAACCGTAAATCCATGACTAGTTACTCTGAGAACCTGGATCAGACATATCACCCTTCTGGACCTCAGCCTCCTCATCTGAAAGGCAGGAAACCACCTCCTACCACAGAGAATTGTTGGAAGGATTAAATGGCACTCCCAGGAAAATAATTAGCAATGATTTTCTCAGTACCCAATAAATGTTACATGTCATCTCCGCTTAATTTCCCTCACAGGGTTATGGGCAGCATCAGAGGAAATCATTAAAATGGAATGTGTTCCATAAAATACAAAGCCTCCTCCATTAATTAATGTTACCACCCAAAACACCAGGATCTTGGTATAACTGAGCCCATCTCAACTTCCCATTGTTGCAGCTTGTGAAACACACTGAAGCATCTACAGTACTGGTGCTTGCAGGACTTTCTCACTCTGGAGGTTTCATCTGTGGTGCACTGTTTTACCAAGTGATACTGATAATAAATTAGGTCAGCTAACAAAAGAACATCTTTCAAAAGGAAGTCATACCCAAGGCAGAGCAGCAGGACAGGGTGGTGAGGACAGTAATCAGAGTTTCTCCCAGCAAAACCTCCCACCATTCTCCCAACCCCATCCTCCCCTGCCACTTTCTTTTTCTCAGCAGGTGCCAAAATACCTTGTGTCTAATGGCTCCCTAGGGCTCCACCAGCCTCTGTTACTTTTAAAAGCCAACAATTACACTCATTAAAACCAATAAGGGGTAAAACCTGAACCATTTTAAATTAGCATAGGGTGTTCAAACTTTAAAGAATGTATTAAATTTTAAAGATAGGCAAATGATGCTAAACAAAAATGAATACACTTTTTATATTAACAGAAATGTTAGAGTAAAGGTTACGAAATCCTGTCTTTGGATGTGTGGTTAATTAGGGTCCAGAGAGAGCACTTTTCTGTTAAAATGCTTCACTGCATCCATCCTGTACAGATGGTTTGGAGAAAATTAAATGCAGTAAGAACAAAGGGAATCTGTACCAAGTTGGTATCAGTCAATGAAAATTCTATGGAGTCTTAAAAGACATATCATATTCAAAATTAAATGCTTATTCAAAAAGAGGCATGAAAGAGAAGTATGCAGTTCCTTGAGTCTCCTACTAAATAACAGTAGGACTAATTGACAAGGCAGACTTTAGAAGAATCACACAAATTTGGGCTTGGTGATCACAAATTATCAGTATGTATGTGTGTGTATGTGCATGAAAATAATAATAAACAAGTAACCAGTAGTCAGAAATGCCTTGTGCACTTGACTGGAACTTCATAATCATTTCCTCAACCATAGTCTCATCCTGGTTGGACAGCTCCACCAATATTTTCATCAAACACAACTCATTCAAATACTTCCCTCAATCCCAGCACCTCCTGCTGATGACTCACCTACCCACTGTCCCTCTATCAGTCCCCATCCAGGCTCAGATGATTGTCTGCTTCCTACAGCTCCCGGCATGCAGGTCCTGAGCCATCACCCAGATTCATACTCTTGGTCACCTAAACAACCACAGTATCCTTCTAACTTACCTCCATGTCTTTGGTCCCTTCCTAGACAACCCACTGTCAATTCACACTAACAATCTTTTCTGATAATGCCATTCTCCAAGAAAAAATGCTGCCCAGACTGCACAGAGCCTAACTAATAAAGGCCAATCTCCTTTGTCCCATGGTCAAAGCCCTCAATGACCTGATCTCAAACCACCTGCTCATCTTTATCTCCTTTTCCTCCTGACAGGTAGAGTTTCAGCTGCCCCAAACTCACTGTGCCCCAAACCAACCACAGCCCCCAACCCAAGGCTTGGCTCTACCATTGCTTTTCCAATCACACTTCTCCACCATCCATGTGTGTTGAAATTCTTCCTGCTTTTGAAGACCAGCTCTGTCATCAGCTCTCCTGTTCTAAGCTGCATAGAATTTAAGTGCCATTTGAGGTCTTCTTGGTGCACCACCTCAGAGGCAGTAGTGTGCAGTGATGTCCAGTGTACTCTCTGGAGACAGACTTCCCAGGTTCTGATATTGATTTCAGCACTTGCTGTGTATGACTGGGAACAATAACTTACCTCTTCATGCTTCAGTTTCCATATCTGTGTATGAGGATGATGACTGCAATATTTACTTAGTAATCTGGCATAGAATAAGCCTTGATAAGTGTGAGCTGATTCTCTTAATGTCCACCTGAATTCCTGAACAAGACCATAAACTTGTCAAGGGTGCTCCCACAGCATCCTGCACATGGATGTTCAACATGTGTCCAATGATGTCCAACACACTTTGAAAACAATGAAAGAAAATTTCCAATTCAGGGTGGAATTTTCAAAGTGACTGCTCCACTCCAAACACAGAACAATGATAGAGAAAATGTAAAAGAACAGGGCACTTGCATAATCATTATAAACTTTTCTTTTTTTTTTATCCTTACCAGAGGATGTTTTTTCATTGCTTTTAGAGAGAGAGGAAGGGTGAGAGAGAGAGAGAGAGAGAGAAAGAGAAACATTGATGCAAGAGAGAAACATCCATTGGTTGCCTCCCATACATACCCAGACCAGGGATCACACATGTCTGCACCAGAGATCCTACACACCCAAACTGGGGATTGAACCTACAACCTTCCAGTATAGGGCAAAGCTCCAACCAACTGAGCCACACTAGCCAGGGCATAAACTTTTCCAATACTGGCAAAATAAACCACAGAGCAACACTCAAGGTATTTTTAACTATTTTTCAGTCTTTCAAATATTTATTGAGCACCTGTAGGCAATATTTGAGGTCTGGGAATATTGATGGAATGTACTGATCAGGTAAGAAACTTACTTGATAAAAATAGGGAGAAATTGTTAGGTTCTATAGTATATTTACAGGAAACAACTCTTGGAAAATAAAGTATGTGAAATGTTATGTTTATGTGATCACTTCTGTTTGGGAATGTTTTTTGTGATATGCTTTGTTGGTAGAAATAGAATGTATTGAATCTGTGTGCTCAGAATTAGAAAAGCCTGCATCAGCAAAACCATGGCTCATCCTGCAAAATTAGAGACAAGTGTGTATTAAAGAGAAAGAAGCCATATGGTGTTGAGAGAGGGAAGACTGGAGTGGATTTTAGAAGTCTGGGCAAAGACTATACTGGGGGGAAGTTTGAGCCATCCATAAAAGGTTTATGAGCTCAAGAACTTCTAGGTCACAAACTTTCCTTTGGTGGATCTCCCATTGGCATGGGGACAATCTGGATAAATAAAATAGGAGATAAAGAATTCTCATTGCCTTGCCCTCCTCTTTGCTGCTTTCCCCTCTCACCCCATCCCCACACACACACAGCATGGAGGGAAGCCCCGGCCCAGTCTCTCGGGGGGTTATACTTGTGCTGGATTAATAGCAATTGTAGCCACTGATGACTTGAGTGCTCCTCTCCCCTTGTTACCAAAGAAAGGTGAGCTGCTCAAGGGATTAGTACAGAAGATCAACATGCATGGCAGCAGAACTTAGATCCCTTCCTTTCAAACATCTTACAGTCTAAAGACTGCTGACTCTGCTCTAAGGGCCAGCCAAGCATATATTAAGGAGAGTGAATATAGGAGGATCCTGGTATATAAGCCCACTTTTTCTTTAATAAGATCAGTATTATTTTGGGTACTTGATTACTAAAAACCTTTACATGGAACAATATGTTCTTTGCAGAAAAACTAGAGAACAAGGTAAACTATTACCACATCAAACAATGTCTTATCAAATCAACCTGCATCCAAAAGCACCAGACAACACTAGTGAGTAATGCTGCATTTCAGCCAACACTTCAGCTCATTTTAGCACATCAGTTGTAGTTCTTGAGCAATCATTTCGGTCCTCCAAATAAGTTGAGATCATAATCTTTCTGTTGTTTCCTGCCAGGCATAGAAGTGGTTTCGCCCTCAGCCTTTTCCAGACCACCAAAACACAAGGCACTGAAGCAACCTGCCCTCCAATATACAACTCCTGCCAACTCAAAATCTCCTGAAACAATAGGCTAAACAAGGCCAGTATATCAGGAGATGGGGTGTACATGAGGTCCGACACCTTTGCCTATGAATGAATCATAAAACCACAAGCTCTCCATTCCCCAGCATTATGCCATCTAACCCCAACAGGGTTGAACCATGCAAAATGAAAAAGAAATCAGGAACACACTGAACTTAAATCTTCAAGTATATTTTAAATCCTGTTTTAGATTAATTTAAATAAACTGAAGTCAGGCAACTTCTTTGTTCAAGTTGGGTTATTCTTAGTGGTCTAATACCAAAAGCAGTCAGTCACATTTTTTCCATTAAAAAAAAAATATACCCTGACAAAAGAGCATTCTAAACCTCAGTAGAGAATATAAAAACAGTTTACAAACTTTGCCTCTGAAAATAACTAATGAAGAATATTACTCAGTTATTTGACCATGGGAAACAACTATCTGCATATTACTACATATTTTTCAGGTCACAAATTAAAAGCACAAATGTATCTTCTAGCATAGCATTTTTCCAAGGTGTCTTATAAAGAACACCAGTGCAACAGGAGAAAGCAAGTCAAATAAGTGTGAGAAGCTCTGCCTTCTCTACACCGCTTCTTGGAAATGACTGATGCACATTTGCAGTGAACTCTTTGGAATCCAGCATTTCCCTGAGTTTATTTGGCTTTGCAGCCTTTTTTCTCTCTTACCACATACCAACACCCCAAAAACTGGCTGTTCAGTAGAACAAACTTTGAGAAAGATTCTTCCAGAAAAGGGATATAATGAAATGGTCCAATAGCTGAGACTCTGAAGTCAACCCGATTCAAATACCAGCGTAACCACTTGTTAGGTGTGGAACACTGGGCAAGCTTCTTAACATCACTTGGCCCTCAGTTTCCCCAGGTAAAGTGGGAAAAATAATAACACCTACCTCTTAGGCATGGGTCTTTCCATATCACTGCAACAGTCTTCTGAGAGCCTTACATGGCTGGCTCCTTTTCGTCACTCAGATCTCAGTTCACAATGTCACCCCCTCCAAGAGGCCTTCCCTAATCACCCAATATAAAGGTGGCCTCATCCAAGTCACTTGTTCTTCATCCTTTTCTTTTCTCCCTGATTGTTCTCTGTTTAACTATTAAATAGATATTTGTGTTCTAGTTCACCCCAATAGATACAAGCACCATGAAGTCGAGCTTTATCAGCTATCATTACTCTATCTTAAAATCAGTCCACAATAAGTATTCATTCAAAGGACGGATGGGTGAATGAACAAATGAGGTGTTTGTGAGAATGAAATATGAATCATTTAAAGCATTCTTTATAGTACCTGACACATAAGAACTAATCCAGATGTTGTTATGAAAACTTTTGATGAATGATGTGGTTAATTCTTACATTATTTAACTTGCCTTTTCTTTCTGTATTGCATGTAAACATTTCATGGCACTTTTTTAGAGGTGTATTGGTAAATATATTTTCAGGGGAGTGTGGGCAGGCCCTAAGAATAGCATTTTACTGATCGCCATGGTGTAAACACTCCCACCATGACCAACTTCAAGCTATCAATGGTTTAAAAGCAGGCTCAAAAAATTCCTGAAAATATAACAAATGGCTCTGAAAATTTCTTTGGAAGGGTCCTTTCAGGCTTCCAAGTCTTGTTTGTTCAGTTTAAGCTTAAGATAAGATTTTTACATATAGAAACTTTTTTTCCATATTCTCCCTTGTTGATGAACCAAGATAAGGGCTATCGCCTGACTAGCCTTATCCTGAAGGAAACTAGTTGGATATATTGGGCTGCATTTTCTGTACCACTCTCTGTGGGCTCTTGGACTGATGTTTAAGGCTCTAAACATGATCTATATCCATTCCAGATTGTTGTGAGGACCAACTAATCTCATAAAACACCAATTAAATTGTGTTTAGATTGATTTCATTGAAGACATCCACACAACAGAATCAAGGCACCACCTATTAAGTGTGACCGATGAGCAAAATCTAATAGCAGAATAAGAGTGACTCTACCCTGACCACAAGATTCCAACATAAAGTAAAGGTCAGTACCATAGATGGACGTTTCTTTGGCACTACATCTTTACTTTACATACAACATGACCCCAAAGCTTTTTTCATCATCAGCTTTTTTCAAGTACAGCAATCTACCAACCAGAATTTTGAGATACAACCAAAATTTTAAAATCCACAATCACTCTACATACAAGTGATGCCATGCCAGGAATTATCGCTTCTCTTCTGTAAAATAAATGGAAAGTCTATGGAGTAAGGCAGGAAGAGATTACCTTCTGATCAACTATATCAGCTATCTATTGCTTTGTAATAAATTACCCCAAAATTCAGCAGCTTATTATCACATTTATTATCTCAGTTTCCGTGAGTCTGGAATCCAGGCACAGCTTAGCTGAATACTCTGATTCCAGTCTCATAAAGCAGATGTCAGCCCACAATCAAGGTGTCAGCCCAGGGCCTGTCATCTCATTGGAAGGTTCAGCTGGGGAAGGAGCTACTTCCAATCTCACTAAGTGGTTGTTGGCAGTTTTCAGTTCTTTGTGGCTGGGTGAGTGAGGGTCTCAATTCCTTTTTGGTATGGGCAGAAGGTTACCCTCAGTTCCTTACAACATAGGCTTCTCCCACATGGCAGCTTGCTTCAAAAAACCATGCAAGTTGAGAAAGCAATTGAGGCTGCTAACAAGAGGGAAATAACAGTCTTGTGTAACCTAATCATGGAAGTGTCACCAGCATCCCACTACCTTTGCCATATTCTGTTGTTTAGAAGCAAGTCACTAGGCCCAACTTATACTCAAGGGGAGGGGGTTACACAAGGGCATGAGTTACAAGAGGTAGGGATCATTACAGCCATCCTAGAAGTCTGCTCATAATAATCACTCCCTTGGAATATGAATAGGAAGACCAGGGCCCAACATAACACCTCTTTAAGTATCTTAATATGAACTAAGCCATGGGATTTCCCAAGCACATTGCTAAGGTCTCATGACTGGGGGTGCGGGGAGGAGGAGTGGGGGAGGAGAATGAGCACAGAGGACACCAAGTCCAAAAACACAAAATTCTGTTCAAATGTTCTAAGCAAATATAATCTACATCAGAGAAAACCCCTAGGAACATTCATATTAGTAAGTTCCATGTTTCTGAACAACACAAGTGACTCATAAGAAGGCCTGCCCATCTGAGAAGGTATATAATGCCAGGAAATCTAGCTTGGTCTGGAAGCAAATATCTTTCAGAATTTTTATTTATTTTGGTAACATATTTTTAGAATATACTTAATGCCATTTTATTGCTTACTATTTTCTGTGAGATCTGTGTCTCCCAAGGCTTACATGGTACTTTTGAGATCCACCATAGTGGCAAAGAACGGCTGTAAAAATTTCAAATGTTGGGTGCCACCCACCTTTTATCTGAGCTCTGTCAAACTGCATATTCTCAGATATAAGCTCATGCCAACAGAAAATGGCGGTGGCAGGCCAGAGAGACTGCCTCTGAAAACTTTGACTGACTTAATCCACGAAGTGCAAGACACACAGAACACCTGGAACACTCCGTCCTAGATGAACGTGAACGCAAACAAAGAGTACCCTAAATCTAAACGCTCAAAATCAGTCTGCACATTTTACCAGTTTCCAGAAATATCCATACACTTTCCTTTCTGGAAACTCTGCCCCAATTCAGCTATAAAAATACTTAGGTTTATTGTGTTGCTAATCACCTATTCCTTTTTCTCCTTTAGAGAAATTATATTTGATAAACATCTAAAACTTAAACACTATTATACTTAAAAGGCCCTGAAACAATGACCATCTGTGGCAAAGCAGCTGTAAACCACCCTACTGCTGACATGTGCTACACACGCTTGGATCCTGAATACGTGCTGAATAATAATGGAACATATGTGGGGTGAGCAGAGGGAAGAAAACTAATGCAAAATTTCAGTTTAAAGGTGATAAGCAGACAGGAAGGTTATAAAAACAGGTGACAAAGGGAATTTTAGGGCTGTGGATGTTTTCCAACCTGTGAAAATAACTTGATAACATATTTTAACTTGTAAAATCTGACTTTGGGGCAATAAAATGAATGCCCTTACCTCCCTAAGATGTATGTTTTCCTTCTCCTTCTGGTCTAAAATCACCTCCAAGTGGCTAACTTGAGACTCAGCCTCTGCCACCCGCCGCGTCCGTTCATTGTCATCCTCAAGACTTTTGGAAGGCAAGCCTTTACTTTGCAACATCTCAAGAAGCTTTTTAATTGACTCATCTCGGGCATTGAGGGTCTGCTTCTGTGTTTCGATTCTCAGCTCCATTTCCTCCAAGGTCTTCCTCAACAGGAACAGCTCCTTAGCCTGCCTGTCATGCTCGGCTTGCAGGCGCCGGAAGTTCTCCTCAGTCAGCTCAATGGTGAAGTGCTCGGCTCCTCGATTGCCGCTCTCTTGCTGCAGGAGGTGGTTGAGGTCTCTCTGGGTTCGCAGCTCATCCTGAAGGGCCTGGATTGTCAGTTGCAGGTGCTGTGATGAGAAAGACGGAGTAGGGGAAGAGAAAGAAAGGAAAAATCAATGGAAATGCCAAGGGCTATTTGCTGGTACCACACTATGAAGATGGAATGTTAATCATGAGGTCCAGAGGGCCAGCCGTGAAGTCCTCCAGGGTGACTTCAGAAGCATGGCACAGCACATGGAGAGGGGGATATTAATTCAATGATGCTTTCTGAATGTCTTAGGAGAAAAGAAATGTACACAAACACAGAAACAGTATATTAGTGTCAGTCACAAGGAAAATTATGTATCTACAGTTTTAATTTAGAAAGTAGAAAGAGTTAGAGGGAAACTTTCACAAACACATCTTCTTTATGCCCACAATGCTCCAGACTCAGTATTCCTTGTTTCCTAAGTGTTCTTTATTCTATTATCCATTATTTTCCATGATAAATGCATGTCCATTTATAAGTGAAAATAATAGCATCCACTACAAGTAGACACAAACAAGGACTTTATTTTTACAAATAAAGCTGTGCCCAGGTTTGGTTAACAGGATTACTGCATCTGCAAGCAGAAGGGAACAGATGCAGACAGAGACAGACACTGAAACACACAAGGTGAGGTTGTGCAGAACAAAAGAAATGAGCTGCAAAGAGTGGACAAACCTTGGTTCTTCTGGCATCCAGTAACTGAACAGCATGGGAAATGAAAAAAAAAAAATGAAGCAAAAAATCAACACAAAGAAAAGTCCAGTGCAAGCAAAGGATATTTAACAGAAAGAACTTAATCAACATAAAGTACCTTCACAGAGAAAGAAAAAGAAAAACAATTTCTTATTATAGCAAAGACCCATAAGCTATACAGAAACTACAGTATCGATGATTGATAAACGTGATATTTTTTAAAAAGTGAGGTTTATTCCACCTCTTGTTTTCCTAAATCTCCCTGACACAGTGAGTCTTGGATGTGTCGCCAGGGAGAAAAGCACAATACTCCAGAAGCACCTGCATACCACATATCGTTCCAGGTCATCATTTTAACCAAAATCACAGTGAAAGCACCAGAGGAACAAAATAGTTACCAGTTATGAGAAAAGAAATTTGCAGGAAGATAGTTGGTGAATTCAGCAGCAAGTTCCCCACAGGCTGGTCAGGACACGGAGCCACAGGCCTGAAGTCATTTTTGTCCTAGAAACAAACCAGGAGGCGTCCAAATCACCCAACACTTTCACTCACCAAACACACACTCCTGGCCTGTGGGTGAACCAGACACAACGCTAAGCAAGAGAATCAAGATGAATATAAGGCATAGCTCCTGGACACAGGGACCTCACCATATTATAAGGGATGGATAATACCATGTCTAAGTTATATAAATACTGGAGCAGCCCACATTTTAAAATCTTTCTGAGGCCCTATGGCTAATGCCCAGAGGTGTTGAGACTTTCTGAGTGTGGCCTATACCCAGAAACTAGCAATGAGTAATGCATCACCTTGATAAAACCTTTTATGGATATCCACTCCATCTGTACATTTCCCCTGAAATTCTAGAGCACAGGGAACAAGCACTCTCTTTCTCACCCATGTGCCACGGTGCCTCACAGGGAACTGACTTGCAGTAAGCAACTGGTATGTATTTAATGGTGGTCATTATGAAGTATTTGTTTAAATATAATGCACCCTTGTAAAAAGTATAAAATTCAGTAGTATTGTAGTATCTTAACAAACTTGTACAACCATCAACAGAATAAATTTTGGAATATCTTCATCATCCAAAAAAGAAACCCTATACATTTTAACAGTCACTCTCCATCCCCTTCCATACCCCCAGGCCCTGACAATCACTAATTTACTCTCTGTCACTAGTATTCACCTATTCTGGGCATGTAATACCAATGGAATCATGCAATAAGTGGTTTCTTTCACTTGGCAAGTTTTCAACCATGTTGTAGAATGTATCAGTATTTCATTTATTTCATAGATGAATATTATTCTGTTATAGGTACATATCACATTGTATTTATCCATTCATCAGTTGATTCATACACAAATATTAACAGTAGCTTTATTCATAGTAGCCAAAAAGTGGAAATGACCTATATCTCAATCAACTGATGAATGAGTAAATAAAATGTGGAATATCCATACAAAGGATATTATTTAGAGATACAAAGCAATAAAACACTGATACACACTGCAGCACTGGTGAACCCTGAAACATTATGCTGTATGAAAGAAGCCAGTTGCAAAAGACCACATTACATGATTCCACCAATATGAAATGTCCAGAATAAGCAAACCCATAGACAGAAAGTAAATCAATGATTGCCTGGGGAGTTGAAATGAGGGGTATGAAGGGTAATTACTAAAAGGGACAGAATTTCTTCATGGGGTGATGAAAATGTTCTGGAATTAGATAGTGGTGTTTGTTGAACAACTTTTTTAATATACTAAAAACCACTAAATTTTACATGTTAGATGGGTGAACTGTATGGTACATAAATTATATCTCAATAAAACTGTCATGAAGAACATGAAATGGGACTATAAAGTAATATGACATTCCTCCACCAGCTACTCATGCCTAAACCACATCTAAACAGAATCCACAGGAGTATCAACAGCCTTCAATCCAGCAATCTGGCCACTGCAAAGCCTTTTGGGAGTGGAGAGTACATCTTTAAATCATTTAAATATTTTTAAAGATGACAAATCTTTGTCCTTTGAAAGTGGCTTGGATTTCTAATGTGATCTAATTTTATTTGGATTTCACATATGATGACTCAGGATGATCAGACTAGAAATCATCTTTTCTGAAAGTGAGCAAAAATAAGATTCGTTTTCTTAAGTGATTCATAGGTTGACCAGAAGGGAATTCCAAAGACAAAATGCCAAAATTCTTTCAACAGAGACAGCAATAGAGAGACAACTCTGTAAAGGGGCTGCCCCTTTGGATGGGCAAGTTGTTTACTGCCCTGGTCCTTTGTTTCCATACCCCAACATGGGAATTATCATAGCACCTACCTCATAGGCTTCCTGTGAGGAACAACTAAAATAATGCATGAAGTGCTAAGCTTAAATGCAAAGGGAGGTAGGAAGTTTGGTAGAAAGGAAGGTAAAAAACAAGGAAGGAAAAAAGAAAGGAAGAATGAGAGAGAAAGAAAGGAAGGGAGGGAGAAAAAATTGACTTATTTATCAATTCAATGTACATTTACCCAGCATCTCCCTCATACTCATGAAACATTAAAAAAGGAAAACAAATGGAACATGCTCATAGTCCATGTGGACAAGTAAACTGATAGTAAAAATATTATGTTATAAGAGTTATGACAGAAGTCATACCTAGGTGGAAGAAATACAGGGAAGATATAACCTAGGCTACAGACAGGAAGGAAACCACACCAAACCAAGAGAAACCACTGAGCTGCTTCTTGAAGAGCAAATGAGAATCAGCCCCACGAAGAACAAGGGGAAGACAATAGGAAGTACAAAAGCCCAGAAGCACTGAGCATCTTTACATATGTCTATTGGCTGTCTGTATGTCCTCTTTGGAGAAGTGTATATTCAGGTCCTTTGGGCATTTTAATGGGGTTGGTTGTTTTTTGGTGTTGAGTTTTGTAAGTTCTTTATCAGAGAAATGCAAACTAAAGCCACAGTTAGATATCACCTCACACCTGTCAGAATGGCTATCATCAATAAATTAGCAAACAACAAGTGCTGGCAAGAATGTGGAGAAAGGGGAACCCATTTGCACTATTGGTGGGAATACATATTGGTGCAGCCACCATGGAAAGCAGTATGTAGATACCTCAAGAAATTAAAGATGGATCTGCCTTTTGACCCAGTTATCCCACTTCTGGGAATAAGGAACCTTTGGATAAAGGAATCCAAAACACTAATTCAAAAGAACATAAGTATCCCGACATTCATTGCAGCATCATTCACAATTGCAAAGATATGGAAGCAGCATAAATGTCCATCAGTAGATGAGTGGATAAAGCAATTATGGGACATTTACACAGTGGTATACTACTCACCCATAAAAAAGAAGAAAATTTTACCCTTTATGACAATATGGATGGACCTGGGGAACATTATGCTAAGTGAAATAAGCCAGTCAGAGAAAAACAAACACCATGTGATTTCACTCATATGTGGAATCTAATGAACAAATTGAACAAACAAGGAAAATGGACAGATTCATAGATAGAGAGAAGGATGACAAGTTAGGGTTTGTGGAGAGAAAGGGGTGGAGGGACTGAGCAAAAAGGAAAAAGGAAAGACTTCCAGCCAAGATGGAGGCATAGGTAGACACACTGTGCCTCCTCACATAACCAAGATAGGGACAACAACAATTTAGAAACAGAATAACAACCAGAACTGACAGAAAATTGACCTCTATGGAAGTCAGACAACCAAGGAGTTAAAATAGACACGTTCATACAGACCCATAGGACAGGCAGAGTCGGGCAGCTAGGTGGAGAGGGTTTGCAGCACAGAGCAGTGGGACCGGGCATGTAAGGCCTCCCGGGTGCACAAGACAGCAGCGGGAGGACCTGGGCTGGGGGTGGCAACTGGAAGACCCAGAAAGGCGGCGATTGTGAAGCAAGGCACTGCACACAAACCAGGGTCCGAGCCCTGGGAAATGGAGCCTCAGGACACTGACTGAAAACACCTGTGGGGGTTGAGGTGCTGGAAGAGACTCCCAGCCTCACAGGAGAGTTCACTGGAGAGACCCACAGGGTCCTAGAACGTGCACAAGCCCACCCACATGGGAATTAGCACCAGAAAAACCCAGTTTGATTGGGGGTAAGTGGCAGAAGGGACTGAAGTCGTAAAGAGAAAGGAGCAAGAGCCATTGTTCCCTCTCAGACCCTGCCCCCACATACAGCATCACAACCAAGCAACTGGGTTGCCCCACCCTGGTGAACACCTAAGGCTGTACCCCTCATAGGTAACAGGCATGACATGACCAAAAAAAACAAAAAAACAAAAAAATGGCCAAAATGGAAGAACAGATCAAAGCTCCACAGTAAATACAACTAAGTGACCAAGAGACAGCCAACCTATCAGATGCACAGTTCAAAGCACTGGTGATCAGGATGCTCACAGAATTGGTTGAATTTGGTCACAAATTAGATGAAAAAATGCAGGCTACGCTAAGTGAAATGAAGGAAAATGCACAGGGAATCAATAGTGATGGGAAGGAAACTGGGACTCAGATCAACAGTGTGGACCAGAAGGAAGAAAGAAACATCCAACTAGAACAGAATGAAGAAATGAGAATTCAAAAAATAAGGAGAGGCTTTGGAACCTCCAGGACATCTTTAAACGTTCCAACATCCAAATTATAGGGGTACCAGAAGGGGAAGAGGAAGAGCAACAGGTGGAAAAGTTATTTGAACAAATAATAAAGGAGAACTTTCCCAATCTGCAAAGGAAATAGACTTCCAGGAAGTCCAGGAAGCTCAGAGAGTCCCAAAGAAGTTGGACTCAAGGAGGAACACACCAAGGCACATCATAATTACATTAGCCAAAGTAAAAATGAAGAAGAGAAACGTAGAAGCAGCAAGACATAAGGGGACAGTAACCTACAAAGGAGTTCCCATCAGAATGTCAGCTGATTTCTCAAAAGAGACCTTGCAGGTGAGAAGGGGCTAGAAAGAAGTATTCCAAGTCATGAAATGCAAGGACCTACATCCAAGATTGCTCTATCCAGCAAAGCTTTCATTTTGAATGTAAGGGCAGATAAAGTGCTTCTCAGATAAGGTCAAGTTAAAGGAGTTCATCATCACCAAGCCCTTATTTTATGAAATGTTAAAGGGATTTGTCTAAGAAAAAGAAGATAAAAAACATGTATAGTAAAATGACAGCAAACTCACAGTTATTAACAACCACACCAAAAACAAAAACAAACTAAGCAAACAACTAGAACAGAAAGAGAACAACAGAAATGGAGATCACATAGAGGGTTAGCAACAGGGGAGTGGGGGGAGGAGAGACGGGGGAAACATACAGAGAATAAGTAGCATAGATGGTAGGGAGAAAATAGACAGGGGGAGGGCAAGAATAGTATAGGAAATGTAGAAACTAAAGAACTTATGACCCATGGACATGAACTAAAGGAGGGGAATGTGGGTGGGAGAAGGTGTGCAGGGTGGAGGGGAATGAAGGGAGGGTAATGGGACAACTATAATAGCACAATCAATAAAATATATTTAAAAAAAGGAAAAAGGACTCATGGACATGGACAACAATGTGATGATTGCTGGGAGAAAAGGGGCTATAAAAGGACTAAATGGCAATGGAAAAAATGCAATTAAAAATAAAGTAAATATATATATAAATAAATAAAAGCCCAGTGGCAAGGACAGACCAGACCTATTAAGGAATAGTTATAGCAAAAATCTGGACAGTGCTTACCACATGGCACACATAGTTCTAAGATCTTTTAATCCTCAGAACCACTCTGTGAGATAACTACTATTATGATCTTCATTTAATGGATAAGCAAATGGAAATGCAAAATGGTAAAGAAACTTGCCTAAGGTCACCCCGCCAGATAAGTGGCATAACCAGGTGTTCGTCCAGGCAGTCTGACCCCAACACCCCTGCTGAAACTACTCTATACCAACTAGCTTCTGAACTGACACAGACACTTCTGAATGACTGAATATATATATATTCACTTTTCATAAATAATCAACTGAAAAGAATATTTTCTCTGTCTCAGTTTCCTTATTTGTAAAAGGGGGAGAGTAATAATTCCTATCACAGAGTTGTCACAATTAAATGAATTGATACATATAAAGTTCTAGGAAGAGTCAAGTACAGAGTAATCAATTATACAGGGTGGGGCAAAAGTAGGTTTACAAATGTGAGTATGCAAAACAGTATATTCTTGCACTATTATTTATTAATTATTGTATTATTTTTATACAAACAACTATAAACCCACTTTTGCCCCACCCTGTATCAGTCAGGATAGGGTAGAATATGCTGTGACAACAACAACAAAACCCCACATTCTGAAAAACAAAATCCACCTTACATGCTGAGGACATGGAATAAGAACCCTTAGAACTCAAAAAGACCTTAAAGATTTACATGTTGACCTATTTTACAAATGAGAAAATCAGATCACACAATTTAAATGCCAGGCCCAAAAGCACACAAACACCACTAAAGTCAGAGGTCCTGGACTCCATTCTGGCCTGTATTCCAATAACCCTAAGGGTAGACAAAAAGGGAGTGGCTCTCCACTTTAACAACCTATGAAATGGCAGTTGTGTTAGAGGCAGAATGAGTGATAATGTAAATCAGGGGTGTCAAACTCACTTTCACCAGGGGCCATATCAGCCTCAAGGTTGCCTTCAAAGGGCCAAAATAATTTTAGGACTGTATAAATGTAACTACTCCTTAACTGTTAAGGAGTTGAAATTACATTGGGCTCTTTGAAGGCAACTACGAGGCTGATGTGGTCCCCAGTGAAAATGAGTTTGACACCCCTGATCTAAATCATTTCATTTACACATCACTGGGTCCTATCCAATAGTAAAACAGCATGGGACACACATGGACAATTATTGAGACCTCCTTTCTAACTGCTTGGAATTAGATTGGTAGCTAATTAGAATTAGCTATGAGAAGACAAGCTCTATAAAAACTACCTCTACAAGAACTGTATACAGCACAAGTGCAATCTCTAACTAAGCCAAAGTACCTTCTCTAAGGGTCAGAAAAGTAAGAAAAGCTATGCCCAGTTTTTAATTCCCCCCTTCCCTGATTATCCAATTCCTTCAGACTGAATCACTTCCCCCCTCTCAACTTTGAAAGCACGTTTGTTCTAAGGCAGTCATCCAAACCCCACTGGATCAATAACCAACAGCATTCATTTCAGCTTGTTAGCTACATCAGATACCAATGTATCAACAAGCAACCTGCAAGGCTGTATTCGAGGGCTGTCTCTTTGGAATCCCCCAGTTGTCACCATGGTCTCAACTTAAGCCTCAACCACTACTTCTGTGGTTTCCATTCCACCACACAAGTGGAGAAAGAAGCCCTTCCAATGTCCACAAACATCAGGATAAGACATCGCCACATGATCCAACCTGTACCTGGGTTCCAGTCAAGCTGCTGACAAGTTAGCATTTGTGGCACAGGTAAAAGAGGAGGTAAAACAGCGAATCCTCTTCAAGTACAAAAGTGAGTCTGTGGTTGAATGAGAATTCAGAAAGCTTTTAACTCCCTACCCTGATTCTGGGATCCTTCTCCCAATGCTCTCAAAGAATCAAAGCTCAGGAAGCCAACTCCTTTCTCCACAGCCTGCCACTAAGGACACCACAGGGGGAAGCAAAGCAGGTGTGACAACAGCATCCAGGCCAGTCTTTACAGTCACTCAGCTAGGAGTACAAATAAAATGCATCACGTTAGTCATGATACCTAGCCTTTAACCCAGTTCATTTTCATCTTTGGCCCCCCACATTGAATCTCACATTTTTAACTCTGCCCTGGACAATAAAGACTAGTGCCATCTCCAGTCCACAGAAGGGAAAAAGCTTAGAACCCTTGGTCTCTCCTTGAAACATAAGTAAGCAACATGGGAGCTGAAAAGATTAGTCTGTCCAATGGGTTCTAAGTCTCAGGCAGTAAAGGAGGTTACAACAACTTGTCTTTCTGGTGTTACGACAGGCTACATTTTCCCAGTATACAACAGCTACATAAGAGCAAATTTATCTTTCAAAGCATTGTTGTGCTTATAAAAAAAAAGTAATCTCCAAGAAAGAGAGAGAAAGTAAGCTTTTCAAGGGCAGGTTCTGGGCCAAAATTGGACTATACCTCCAAATCCAGCACATAATGGGTATGTAATAAATAGTGAGTAAAATATGGACAGAAAGATGAAAAGACCAAAAGAAAAACTGTCTCTCCAGACAGTTGGCCCAGGGGGACAATCTGAGGGAGAATGGGTTTTCATTCCTCTTTGCTTTGCTGTAGTTAGGTTGGAAATGAGAAAATGGGGAAAGGGAGAGAGTCCTTGACCTCAGATTATTCTACCCTGTTCTCTTCTCCAAAACTCAAAATGCCTCACAGCCACCGCTCACCCTTCTGACAATATTGCTCCGAAGCTGCCAGTACTGTGTCCACTTCACAAAAGGATAAATTGTCTGGCTTAAGGGATCTGACTGTAATGACATCATAGCTGATACAGCCCAGTGTCTAAAATTGAGGTTTCCTCCAGGCAATTCTAAGAACTTCATTTTGTACAACTCTGAAAAGTTCCCATAGTTGATAATCTTGAAAAAAGGGGAACAATGAAAATATAAGAAATTAAGTCACACTTGACTTTATATGAAAAAGGAGGGAAAATATTCTTTGCCTTAGTCAACATTTAGGAGACTGACTTCCAATTGCTACTGGAGTCAGAATCTAATCCAGATTTCAGAATATCTAAAACACAAAAAGGTAAATACAATGAAAATATAGTCCTGTGTGTGTGCATGTACACACACACACATATGGAACACACAATTATTTAAATAGGGACTAGCCAGATGTTTAGAATCTGCTTGTCTTATCCCCAAACATGGATAATATGAATTCCTGGCAGATTTGAAAAAAATCCATGACCTTAAGCTCTTTTCCACACTATGGATAAAAAACAAAAAAAAATGATAAAGCTTTGTACTACAAAGCAGTTTAGGGTTTCATTGCTATGAAAACCATCTCTGAGCTATATAAAAATATGAATTGGCTTATACCCAAAAGTCTTGAACTTTTTTTTAATAAATCCATACGCCTTCTCAAGCAAGGGCTTAACATAACTCTTTCAAAGAAAACAGAATCTCTCTGCAGACAACTTGGCCTGCTCTACTTCTTCTGTGACTTTATTTTCCTATTTATCATTTTCCAGTTTGTCTCTAATCAAATTTTAAGGGCAGGTTCTCTGATCCCTTTTTCCATAATCCTGTGTGCAGGATGTACAGAACTCCTCATGGCTCCAAACCTTCATCTGTGTGAAAAGACAAACAGCAGACGTCAGCTGAAAACATGTGGCCCCCGTGTGCTGTGGAAGAGTTGCTCTGCTGAGGAAGGTATAAAAAAATTAATATTTAGACATATGGTCCTAGGCATTCTCCTTTAGGATAAAATAAGGACACTAGGTGATTTTTAAAAGCACTGAAGTACAAGGACCCTGGGTTCCTCACGCAGACATGCTGTCAGCAATAACTGCGGAACCCATTTTGGTTGATAATATGTGACATTTTGCCAAGATTCATAACACTAAGAACAGTATACATGGGAAAGCCTTCTTGGCAGCTGCTTTCATAACAAGGGGTTCTGGTTTTCATTACAGACCAATACTGTAAGGTGGCACAGTGTCAGAATATTGCCCTGAACTGAGAGTTAAGGACTCAAGTTCTAATTCCTACTTTGCTACTCACCAATTATGTAATCTGAGGAAAATCATTCAACTTCTCTGGGATTCCAAGAACAATGATGAAGGGCTGGGCTTTGAATTGTACATCTCTCCATGACAGTCTATGTCACCTTGGACAAATTACCTAAGTACTCAGAAAGTCAAATTTTTCACCCATAAACAGGCAATAATAATCATCACTAATTTCCAGGGTTCACACAAAGACTACATGAGATGCTCATCAAGCAAGTGAACAAGTTCCCACAAAGCACAAAACACAGGGCCTGGCACATGATGAGTGCTCAATAAACATCCAGCATTATCACCATGGTTGAGACAGAGGTGGTGGCTAGAGGCCCAAAATTAAAATTTCTCTCCCACTTGACCATGGTAAACAAATGTTTTGACCATCAAATAAATGTAAGGGTGGGAAACTAAGTGCTAAGCATGTTAGCATTTTTTTAAATAAGGGAAAATAGGAAACTTTTTTAAAACCAACTCAAAGATTAATAAAATTGATTTCCCATTAACTAGTGCATAAATAACTCCATAAGGAGCTCTTGAGAATATCAAACATTTCTATCTTGAAGACCAGGGCTCTTTCCCCACTAGTAGTCAGTAGTAAGTAAACAGCTAAGGGATAGGGGCATCCACTGCTGTGGACACTGCTCAACCTGGTATAGGTTAAAAAAATTTTAGAAGTATTGATATTTTTAAATGTGTTCAGAGAAGCAACCCAAAACATGTAATCATAGAACTTATGGTTAGAATTGGAACATTTCCATTATTAATAGTCACAAGCAGTTGTTAGAAAACAGCTCCTTTATTTGAATTGCTTAGCAAATCTTTAAATGATGTTTTAAAATCTTTATGGCAGTTTTCTTCCCTGTCACTTCGTCTTCCCTCTCCAACATGTTCATTTAACAAAATTGCTAATAATCTAAGTATTTTTAAGATGGATAAGAGGTTTTACCTAAACTAGTATCACTTCAAATAGGCAGGTGGCAGGCATTAAACTACTAATTTTTCCTTGCTCTGAGCTACATGGCTTCCTTAGCCAAGCTCTACTCCTTGCCATTCAAAATTTTCATAAGGAGAGTTTTTCCCTAAGTAGTCTCCTGCTTCTCTCGGCTTCCTGAGTCACTCCTCCCCAGGGAAGAGGGCATAACTGACCTCCATTCTACTCAGAGTCTGGTCACTGGACCAGTAGCAACAATATCACCTAGGATCTTATAAAAAGGTGGAACCTCAGGTCCCACCTCAGCCCAGCAGAATCAGAACCTGCATTTTAATGAGACCACCAGGTAAAGTGTAAGCACATGAGGTTTGAGAAGCACTTCTCTAGACTTCAAGAAAAGGTTCACTACAGGTTCAATACAATCCCTATCAAAATACCAATGAAACTTTTCATAGAGCTTAAACAAATAATCCTAAAATTTATATGGAACCACCTGAATCACCAAAGGAATTTGAGAAAAAAAAGAACAAAGTTGGAGGTATCATACTCCCTTATTTCAATTTATACTATAAAGCTATAGAAATCAAAACAGCATGCCTGGCTTGCGTAGCTCAGTGGATTGAGTGCAGGCTGTAAACCAAAGCATCGCAGGTTCAATTCCCAGTCAGGGCACATGCCTGGGTTGCAGGCCACGGCCCCCAGCAACCGCACATTGATGTTTCTCTCTCTCTCTTTCTCCCTCCCTTCCCTCTCTAAAAATAAATAAATAAAATAAAATAAAAACAGCATAGTATTGACTCAAAAACAGACCCATAAATCAATGGAATGGAACAGAGAGTCTAGAAATAAACCTATACTTACATGGTCAATTAATCTACAACAAATAAAGATAGAATATACAATGGGGAAAAGAGAGTCTCTTCAATAAACAGTGTTGGAAAAACTGGACCAATACAAGCAAAAAAATAAATAAATAAAAACTTAAAACACTCTCTTACAGCATACACAGAAATAAAACCAAAATGAATCAAAGACTTAAATGTAAGACCTGAAACCATAAAACTCCTAGAAGAGAACATAGGCAGTAAACTCTTGTCAAAGACAAAACATATCCAAATATTTTATTGGATATGTCTCCTCAGGCAAAGGCAACAAAAACAAAAATAAACAAACAAGACTCCATCAACAAAAATGTTCTCACACAGTAAAGAAAACTATCAAAAAAAAAAAAAGCAACCTACTAAATGGGAGAAAATATTCATAAATGATATATCTGATAAGGAGTTAACATACAAATTATATAAAGAACTCATACAACTCAACATAAAAAAAAATCCAATTAAAAAAATGGGCAGAAAACCTAGTCCTGACCAGGTGGCTCAGTTAATTGGAACATTGTCCCATGCACCAAAAGGCTGCGAGTTCAATTCCTGGTCAGGGCACATACATAGATCATGGGTTCAAACCCCAGTCAGGACACATTCAGGAGGTAACTGATTGATGTTTCTTCCTCATATCAATGTTTATCTATCTATCTATCTATCTATCTATCTATCTCTATCTCTCAACATCAATAATAAAAAAAAGAAGACAGTCTGAGGGAATCTTTAAAAAGTCATCTGAAATGTCAGTACTAGGCTTTGTAGTCAACTGTTTTATTCATTTCTACTTTTAAGCACCATTTCTGTAAGTATGTTCATGCTCTCAATGAAATTTCAAGTGACTGAGAAAACCATGAACACAGACTGAGATGAAACTCTTTTTACAAATCATAATTTGAATAATGTGTAGGGAAAATGTGAATAAGTAGCCATATCATTCAAACTATTTCTGTTTTCTTTTTATTAATAAACTAGAATCAAAGGCCTATACCATTGTTTCCTTTTCTGCTGTGAAGAATGGATACCTATTTGTATCAACCCAGTGCTTACAGTCATATATATAAAGCTGCTAATAATCCAAACATCTCACAAAACTGTAATAAGGTTAATGAATAGTATATAATATAATATAATGTAATATAATATAATATAATATAATCTCTCCAAATATATATGGAGAGAGAGACAGAGACAGAGACAGAGAGAAACTAATGACTAATGAATATACCATACTCCACAAACAAAAATATGGCCAACACACCATAGGAATATAATACAAATAAGCTAGAAAACTACATTGAAATGGTAATTGCTGGGGGAGTAGGGGATGGGAAATGACTGTTAAAGGGTGTTTGGGGCTTGGAGGTAGAGGTAATAAAAATCTTTTAAAATTATATAGTGATGATGGCTGTACAACTCTGTGAATATACTAAAAATTGCTCAATTGTACTGTTTAAAGGTGAATTTTATGGTACGCGAGTTATATCTCAATAAATCTATTAAAAATGATGGGAGGTAGGAGCATTTGGATGCCTTCCTTTCTTTTTCCAACTTTTATTTATCAAATATTTTTCCAAAAATAATTTTTGTATGCCTGCTTCTATAGACTGAATATGTTTGTCCTCCCAAAATTCATATGTTGAAACTTAATCCCCAATGTGGTGGTATTTTGAGGTTGGGCCTTTATGGCTGATTAGATCATGAGAGTGGAGATCCCATGAAAGGAATTGGTGGCCTTATAAAGGAGGCCCAAGAGAGCTCCCTCACCCCTTCCTCCATGTGAGAATATATAGTGAGAAAGCCCCTTAACTAGGAAATAGGCCTTCATTCAACACAGAATCTTCCAGGACCTTCCTTGTCTGAACTTCCCAGAACTGTGAGAAATAAATGTTGTTCATAAGCCACCTAGGTAAAGATATTTTTGTTATAGCAGCCTAAATGGACTGAGTCACCTGCCATATACTCATCACTGCTAGGTTAGTTAAGATTCTTTGAGGTGCAAACAATAAAAACCAACTTGACCTTAGGCCAAAGAAGGTGATATACAGAAAAATATCAAGAGTACCTCCCTAAATCAAAGCAGCAATTATGAAAACAAAACCCAGAAAAAGAAAGAAGCTGAACACAGCAGGAATCATAAGAAGTTTATGGCTTGGTTTCAATGACTCCTTGCTCCAACTGAAAATACCCAAGATAGAAGATGGAATTGTCCTAGCATGAGCCAGGTGTCTACTGTGAATCAATCAGCTGACCTACCCATCTGGAGCTACTACAAGGGGAAGGAGATTTATTTAAAGATGTGCAGAGACCCCAAGAAGAATCTACTATAATTGCTGTTATAATTAAAGATATTTTAAATCAAAATATGAATAATATAATAGTTCTATGGTTATATATACTCAGGGCAAGGAATTCCTAAAGGGAATACACAAGACTCAGGTGATCTTGATGGTAGAGACATAACCATGCCAGTTCAAGGTTCTAATACCCAGCAACAGACATGATTAGTTAAGAGAACTTGGGAAACTGAAAGACTTCCAGGAAGAAATAAAGGAATAATTAATCTGACAGTGAGAGTCCTACAGATCTGATTGAGTATAACACCTCCAATTAGAACCCAGTCTTTAATGCCAGACAGCCTTGGGTCAAGCTCCAAGTTGGTGACTCACTAGCTATAGGGTCAACCTGATCACTCACTAGCTGCAGGGTCCCACAGGCTTAGGTGGGCTCTGTGACATCAACAGGTATTTCTCTTCTCTAGATCTCAATTTGCAGTTCTTTTAAAAGCAGCTAGTAATCCAAGCATCTCACAAAACTGTAATAAGGTTGAACAGATAACACACATCAGGTACTAAGCAAGCACCACTCCAGCCCACAGGAACCTATCATTTTTAAAAGCTGCTGTTTTTAATATACAAAACTTCCCAAAATGCAACAGGCAAAAATGAAAGTAGAGTGGGAGGGGATGCAAAATTAAGTTTGGCTGTGTCATATACAAATAAAACCTTTAACCAAGAAGAACTTTTTAGCTTGGCCACTTCAGACGCTAACCTTTCAATAGCAAAGAAAATACTTAGAGAGAAGAATAGCCCTGGATTTTGCTA
Organism: Tonatia bakeri; assembly: GCA_004024845.1. Taxonomy (NCBI): domain Eukaryota; kingdom Metazoa; phylum Chordata; class Mammalia; order Chiroptera; family Phyllostomidae; genus Tonatia; species Tonatia bakeri. The sequence continues at coordinate 26,772 of PVIA01005086.1, forward strand.
CAAATTGGTATGTGCATTTTAAAAAGACACTAAATATTTAACAACAAAATGGCTGAACATTCGTGAAGACAGGGATCAGAAGGATAAACATCTTCGCATCTGTTTACAAGGGGATAAACTGAGGCCTAAAGAAGGGACGGCTCCTCACCTGGAGAAGCCGCAGCGAAGAGGGCACGTGGCAGTTATAAGGCCCAGGCACAACACTCGCAGGGCACTGACGGCGCCGCTCCAGCCCAGGCGCCAGTCTCACTCGGCCGCAGGACTGCGAGAGGGCCCCTTACTACACAATGAGTGTCAGGGCACGCGCAACAGCTGCCACAGCCAGGCCTCCACACTGGGTCCAACACGCTGGGCCCAGACACACCCCTTCCACCAAGTACCACCAGCGATGTAGCTGCTGTAACCACAGTTCACATGCCAGCCGCTGCAAGACTTAAGGAGCTGGAACAGATGCTTAATTGCAACCAGCATGAAGTATCTCTTCTCTCAGAAAGGATTTCTTGAAGAACACCTTTAGGGAATTTTGAAAGATTTAGCATTTTTCCACCTGAGAAATTAAAGACTGTGAAATGCGTTTAGATGAATCACCCCCCCCTGCCCAAAAGTGAAATAAATGTTAAGAATGAAGATGCCACATAGGAACCTGCAAAGGATAATAAGTCACAGGATGTCTATTGCTGGGTAAGTCAAAGAAGGGGTGGGGGGAGGGGCAGGAAAGGTTCTTTCACAGATAATATCACTGAAAGAATATGAGAATGTGTTATGTCACTGAGAAATAAGATCCCTCGACACCAATATTGAATAATATCAAGTTGAGGATAATTTTATTTTATCTGGATAATTCTGTGTTATTAATAGCAAAAGTTTTCCTTAGCAAAGACTCAGAAATCCACGTATGCATTCATGAGCATAAACATACATTTCATATGTTTTAAAATTCTTTTTCAAATCTTAAACCAGTGAAAGAAAATAGAATTTTCTCCAAAAAGACAATAATAAGCATTTTTAAACAAGGGCTTGCAAAGTGCTTTTCTCATCCTTGGATATTCATATTGTTTTATAATTCATTTGAGACTTTTAAAATCGGGAAAGGAGGAAAAATGGTTTTCAACGTTGAGTCTGGAAGAGAGCTAACTTATCAAGTCCAACAGGGATATAAAGAGAGTCCCTAGCAGTGCAGACACTGCTGGTGCCGGGAACAAAAGCATTATTGAATGGAAGAAGAATTTAAATTGAAGCAAGCCCTAAGGTAATACCTCACTACCTCGATGTCCTACTGCCATTTTTCTTAATAAGATGAACTATTAGCCCTGGGTTACATAAATTTCAACATACCAGAGCCCTCAGCAAGTTACAGGGATGTAAATGACCCTCTTGATTCCATTCATCTGTACACTATTTAAAAAGCATGACCACCCATCTCATCATCTTTCGTGCCCTTGACTGTGGACTAGGAGAAGTTTATAACACCAGTGTAGACAAGGGCTTGCAAATTAATTTTTGGCTGCATCTCTGAAAGTTTCATTTCTTTAATTTAAAAAATGCAAAGGGATATAAGAGTAGAACGAATTGTAGGTTTTATGGTTTTGTAAGGTGGAAAAAAAACAGTATGAGTTTACAGTTCACAGTGTCTGTAAAAAGACTCCGCATTTAGTTCTTTAAATATGCTTTGAAATCACCTTTTAAAGGGACAAAGAAAACTGTTATTATAGGAGTAACTAAAATCCAGTGTGGGAGACACATTAAGAGGTTTTTTTAAAGGATATGACAAAATCTCCCCATCTAGCCCCCTATCTAGCAACAATTATGCTACGAAGAAGTCTTCCTTTGTCTGAGTCCACTCAGAGAGTTACATCCTTCATTCCTGCCACAGCCACTCCCAGGCACCATTCACTCAATACACTTTCACTGCGCATGTACTCAGTATGCTAAGAACTATGCTAAAGCAAAATCAAAAGAAAATACAAAAATATCACTTTGTTTCATAGATGAGCATGCAAGACAGTAAGAGAAGTACTGAGGAGCCAAAATGAAAGAGAAAAACTAAAAGTCAGATGGGTGAGAGGAGCTGAGGGCCTGGCTGTCAAGAAGTAAGGTAGGGACAGGGGGACAAGAAAAAAGGATCTGGGCAACTTGGAGCTGAGGCTGCTCCACAAAACTGGATCAGTGAAATGGTGAGCACCAGGACACAAAGATGATAGCCTGAACTCTGAGCTCAGGGCAGGATAAAACTAGTTTCTCCAAGGGTCTACTTTCACATGAACTTGGGGTTCATTTTGCAGTGCCTAGAGATCGGGGAAACCCAAACAGAGAATAAAATTAAATGTAAAAATAATCTGAAGGTGATACCAGGCAAAACCAACACGAAAATATTCTGGAGGAATAATCTCTCAACCTACACCATATAGAATCCCAGAGATCAAACAACATTCTAAGGGACAATGAATTAAAAAAATTCTAATGCTCATTAAAGATTGAGGGGAGGGAGCTCCAGTTGCACAATCGGTTAGCGAGCGGTACTTATAAGATTGAGGGGAGTAAAATGTTTCCAATCAGGATAAGTAAAATTAAATGCATACTCAAGCATAGCAAAGTAGAACTACAGAATGCTAAACACAAAGAAAAGGCTTTAGAAGCAACCAGAGAGAAGGAACAGATTAACTACAAAAGAATAATGTAAGATGACCATAGACTTCTCAAGGGAGCAACAGTTTGAAAAGTGCTAAATGAAGTTGAGAAAATAACTCTCAGCCTTAGAATTTTACTCCCAGTTCATCTGTCATTCAATAATGAGAATGAAATGAAGATGTCTTCAGATAAAACCAGAGTTAACCACTAACATAATCCACCTGAAATAATAGTGACTGATAACAGTCAAATTTTAAGGAATTTTGAGAGTCAGTTGATAACATGTTAATAACTTGAATTCGGCCACTGTGGGAGTATTTATATCATGGAAATAAGCAAACACTAAAAAATCAGGATTTTTTGCCCTCAGGAAACCAATTGTTAACCATTTACCACGATAGCACTAACATTAAGGAACTTCTAGGATATGTACTTCAAGAAAAGTCTAGAAGGAGGAGTTGATATGAGTATAGAACAATACTGATCATAACTAATTGTGGAAGGGGTGGGAATCAGGAGTTTATCCATCAGGAATGCCATGGTAACACTCCCAAAATCTTTATGGCTTAAAACAACAAATGTTTATTTCTCACACATGCTAAATATCCTTCAAGGGTCAGCTGAGAGACTCTCTAGCTGCTCAAGGACCTTGTCGCAAAACCTTCTTCAGCAACTGCTACAGGTCACGTGGTGAACTACACACTGCCTCTTCGAGCTTTCTGTTTCTCATACATCACTGGCAAAGCAAGTCACACCGTCACACACTGTTTCGAAGAATATAGGAAAGTGCAATACCACCATATTCACAGGGGGGTGTAAAAAGAAAAATGTGAAAGACAGGAGGCAAATGGTTGCTATTAAAATGTTCCAAATTCTTCATGGATTTTTTTTGAGAAAACAGAATATAAGTAAGTTAACTATAGACTTTAATTCTAGTGTATGTGTTAACAATTTTTCTTTTCTTTTTTTATTGTTGTTCTATTATAGTTGTCACACTTTCCCCCATTGCTCTCCCCTGCCCCACCCACACCCCACTCCCACAGTCAGTCCCCACTCTGTTGTCCATGTCCATGGGTCATTCACATACCTTCCTTGACTAGAACCTTCTTTTCCCCCTTATTCCCCTCCTCCCTCCCTTCTGGTCACTGTCAGTCTGTTCCTCATTTCCATGCCTCTTGTTCTATTTTGCTCATTTGCTTGTTTTGTTCATTAGTTTCCTCTTATAGGTGAGATTATATGGTACTTGTTTATTGCTGCTTGGCTTATTTCACTTAGCATAATGCTGTCCAGTTCCATCCACGCTGTCATGAAAGGTAGGAATTCCTTCTTTCTTTCTGCTGTGTAATATTCCATTGTGTAAATTGAACACATTTTTTTGTACACCAACAATAAAATATAAGAAACAGAAGCTAGGGGAAAAAATCCCATTTGCTACAGCAACAAGAAAAATAACGTACCTAGGAATAAACTTAACAAAGGAGGCAAAAGACCTGTACTCAGAAAACTATAGAACTCCTGAAGAAAGAAATTAAGGAAGATACAAATAAATGGATGTATATTCCATGTTCATGGATTGGAATAATTAACATCATTAAAATGTCCATACTACCCAAAGCAATCTACAGATTCAATGCTATCCCTATTAAAGTACCAAGGACATATTTCACAGATTTAGAATAAATATTTCAAAAATTTACATGAAACCCAAAATAGCCTCAGCAAACTTGAGAAAGATATACATTTTAAAATTATAAGGGGAAATTTAAGGGCAATAGTTAAATGAATAAGAGTAGAATCATAACTTTCAAATCTGTAAAAAAGGAGAATAAAGAAAATACAAACAAAAAAGAGGAAACAAACCTATAAAAGGCAGAGTAAATTGGAAGCACAAAATAAAGCTAGAAATAAATGCAACCACATCAGTAATTATAATAAATATAAATGGAATAAACTTACAAACTAAAAGGACAAAAATCATCTGTCTGCATTATTTTTAATGCTGCTATATCTATTTGTAAGAACTACACCAAACACTTAAGGACACAGAAAAGTTGAAAGTATAATAATGGATTCAGAGTACAGGCATGGAATCACCCAATATCAGGCATAACCTCAGGCAAATCATTTAACCCTTGAGGAATGGCAGTTTCCTCATCCTGAAAATGAGCTTTACCCTGTGGAGGTCAAGGCTGATCTGAGACATACAAGTAAACTCTTTCCTTAAATATTGTTACATATATCCTGTGCATAGGTTCAAGGTCATGACTAGCTATGCATTTGTACATGACTAATATTAAGCCATGTTTAAGCCCTCAGTTTGGTTATAACACATGTGTGATATCGGATAGTATATTGTATCTGAGAGATACCACTAGTGCTGTGAAAAAGTATTTGTGCCTTGAGCACAGGAGTACTGTTTGTGATGACTGGCACAAATGTTTTGCAAAGCCAACTACTGAAGATTCTGATTAATTAATGTTAAAGACATTTTTAGTTGTATTTTTAGCAATATCAATGTTTCCATTATTTGAAAAGAAAAATTTTTATTCTTTATGTTTTTATATTTCTTCATTGAATAATTTACAGATTGTAGCTGAAACCAAATTTTAAAATTAAGTATTTTATTGTATAAATATAATAAATGCAAATTTGTGGTGTTTTAAATTTTTTTCACATTTTAGCACATACTAGTAATGAATGTATCTCTTGGATACACTCAAGCTATACTGTAATTTTTTTGACCATGTCCTTTGCAGGGTTTACAGTGTTATACTTGTTCTACATATGAACAATATTACACAAAGTTCACAACCTTTCACAATGTTATTAGGATTAAATGAGCTGTGTATAAAGTGCTTCATACAGAGCCCGATTCATAGCAGCAGCCTAGCAAATGATAGCTATCATCTTATAATTAACCCTACCTGCCCACCCAAAGTGGGCTGGTGTTTGCAAACAGAGCTTCTATCATTTCTCCCATCCCCATCCTCATGTGTCTTTGCAATACAACTTTATCACTCCTCCCATCACAAAGTCTACTTCTCCACCCTTTGAGTATGGGCTGCCCTTGGTCTTGTTTTAACTAATAAAATCCAAAGGGATGTGATGTCTGGAAGTTCCAAGTTAAGGCCTCAAAAACCTTGCAACTTCTACCTTTATTCTCTTGAGACTTCTTTCTCCATCCAAGACAGATTACAGAGGTGGAATAATCTTCTTGCCTGAAACAACTCAAAAACTGGACAACATATATAAAACAATGGTTTCAAGAATCCACTGTTTCCCTGAGAGATGGGAATAAAAGGAGGTGAGCACTACCACTGGCCCAGCCTACTGGGTGGAGACAGTGTCTAGGCTGCAACACCAAGAGGAGAATGCCAGGCCAGGACATTTGGCCTCTGTGACTTGAGAGAAATCTGGAAATGTCAAGTCTACTGGAGTTCAAAGAGCAGAGAGCTGCACAGGGTCTCCCTTGAGCGATTAATCATCACATATATGTGAAGAAACTGTGATCAGAGAAAGAATCACAAAAGGACAGAGGAAATCATACTTGGTGATCACATTTTACTCTCTTGATGTGAAAAATCTCAGACTCTACCCTATTTGAGGATAAGAGACTGTGAGAGGAGAGACCCAACCAAAAGCCAACAGCAACCACCAGACATGTGACAGGCCATCTTAAACCAGAGTCTATCAATTCACCAGATGACTGCAGCCTGATGAATGACTGACCCTTGAAGAGATCAGCAACAAACCACCCTGCCAAGCCCAGCCAAAACTAATGATCCTCAGAGCTATGAACAAATAGAAGAGTTGTCTTAAGTCTCCAAGTTTTGGGAGTGATACATAATTTGGGAGATATATAATAAATAATGATTTATTATGCTAAAATAGAGAAGTGGTACACAAAATGTCTAAAGCAATGTTGTATATACAAAAAATGAGCCATAAATGTCCAGTAAATAGCCCATCTCTGCTACCCAACAGCATGAACCAATACCTAACAGCAGCAAGCCCCACTGTAGCAAGAGTCACAGCATTCTTCACTTGTAGGAAGTTAAAACCAATGTGAAAACAGATGTTTTGAATCAAAGAACTGTGAAATATCAGAGCTCAAATGTCACATCCACTGTGAAGCACTCCCAAGATTCTACCAATAAAAATACCTACTTTTCCTCTTGTTTCCATGGAACATTGAGGATAGCCCTACCCTGGCACCTATGTCAGTGGGTGGGCCTCCTACCGGCAGCAGCAGTCAATGTGGGGTACAGCTAAGTAGTTCACCTCTTGTGGTGGTGAGTCCCTCAGCAGAGTTCTTATCCCCAAACAATAACCACACTAGGTAAAGCATGCTGTGCTATTTCAATCCTGGAGAAAGAGGTCAGAACACAGAGACAGGATTAAATGATGACTAAGGAAGCAGCTCTATGACAATGATGACAGAGAGAGCTTGCTTTAAATTTATCAGGACCCCTAATCCATGACTCACTCTATCCTGGTGGGGAGAAATACTAAGTGATCTCAAGAGCCAATAGTCCAAAAATAGTCTAAAACTCTAACAAGCCATCGTGCATTTCACAAAGTCCATCTCCTTTAAAAAAATGGGCACCTATCTGCTGCCCTTAATCACAGAGGAAACTGACAAGCTAGGAGTTCATGCCAACCTGAAAAGCTAAGATGAGCCCCAGACACAGGATATAACTAAACCTGGAGGAAAGTTAAAAATTAAAATTACCCCCAGCCCATGGCTTCCTCTGAGACCTCATTTCCCACTCTTTTCACTTTCACTCACTGTAGCTCCAATGACCCAGCCTCCTTGTTGCCTCTTGAACATACCAAGCACATGTCTGCCTCAGGGCTGTTGCCTTTGCTCTTCCCTCTACCCAAAATGCTCTTCTACCAGATGGTATTTAGTTTAGTTCTCTGCTCAAATGTCAATTCCTCAAGGAGGGCATCCTAGTCTACTCCTCTTAATTAGAACCCCTACATACACCCTGATATTCTCTAGTCCCCTACCCTGCTTTTTTTTCTCATTGGACACAGCATCACCAGATGTTATCTATCTATCTATTCTCTATCTATCTATCTATCTATCTATCTATCTATCTATCTATCTATAGTGTGTGTCTACCTTCTAACTATAATGTGAGCTCCATGAGAGTCCAGGCTTAACTATTGCTTAAAACTCTACACTCAGTGCTGACAACAGTGCCACACACCTAGTAGGTAGACAATAAATATTTGCTCAGTGAGTTAGTTACTTTACTAACTATAAAATATACACTGTGAATGTATTAATACTAGTGCACTGAGTGGTTCATAAAAGTTATTTCCTTCTTAGACTACAAGCTCTAAGACAGATGCTATCTTTGTATTATTGACTTACAGACTGTACATAAAAATAACTAACATTTACAAAGTGCTTGCTCTGCACTGAGCCTCTCCTAACTTCTATACATGCATTTTTTCACATCTTCTTTTAAACAACTTTATGAAGTAAATATGATTAACATCCCCTTTTTACAGATCAGGAAAGCAAGGCTCAGAGAGAGAAAGTTACTTACTCAAGATCACAGCCAAGATTTGAGTCTGACTCTGAAACCCAAGCTCCACCCCAATGTTATGCTGCCAGGTAGGAAATGGAATAAATGAATGACTGGTTATTAACTAGAAAAGTCCATCATGAGTTGCTCTGGTAATGGCTTATTCCATGCAATTCTGTCCATCCCCAGCTAAGCTCCATGTCACATGTTCCTTCTCCTGGCTCTCCCCATTTTAGTAGCTAAGTGGACCAAGGAATTGGCCTTTCATGCATGGCCTGACTGGGCCATCAGATGCCTCTCTGAGGAAAATTAGAATTGGAAACTGAGAGCATGAGCCTTAGTCAACAGAGGAAGCAGAGTTACAATGAATTCCTCAGGAATACATGGGGCCTTGGTGAACCAAAGCCCCAGGTAAGCCCAAATTCTAAGGAAGCAAAATGGACATAGAGACGGCTATGGAAGGAAGAGGTAAAGAGGGGAGAATAGAGAAGAAAAGCCATAGAAATGCCCAAGAGACCCTCAGACTTAGATCCCATTAGAGCTTCAGTTTCAGTTCCAGTGAACACCTGGCTTTTTTTCTTCTTGAGGTAGCTAACAGTGTCAGCCCACCCAATCAACCACATTGCAATACACTGGTCACACTAAAACAAAATATAGGACAAGAAAGGGCATTCTTGTCCAGTAGGACTTTCTCTGGAACTTTCTCCAGAACGACCTTGAATTAAATACTAATCCTGGACATACAGGAGTGAGAGAGCGGTTAATTCCAGGTTTCATATTTTTCTCTCTGTGACCTTCTCACTGTGGCTTTCTCAAGTCCCCCAATTTCTACTGCTTTTACCCATTTCTGGCTGAAAGGAGAACTCTGTGGCCCCACAGGACCAAGTGGTTCAAAAGGAGTTTCCACTAGCAGAGGTGATGGACCCCTAGTGACTCATTCCTCTTTCTTTATACCACAGTCCTCTCATTCTCAGGAACCAGCAGGCTAGAGGCTTCTGGAGGCCATGGTTAGGCACTGCTCCACCAGTCCTCTACTCCTTTGTTCTCTGTGAACTCTCCTCATTCACAGTGATTTCTTTTCTCAAGGGTCCTGTTACCTCTGTCTCTGCAATCTGGCTTTCCTTGGAGATTCTCAGTCCATCAAACTTGGGCTACACATGTCTAAATTCTACTTATGTTAAGAGATCAAATTCTTTCTCAAAGATGTTCCATGATGCCTAGGAGGCAGGCATAGGAGCATACAAAGTGGGTGCTGCTGTCTAACTCCACCTTCTGAACAGTTTCAACTTGGTCCCAGTTAAAATATCCCCCATCATCTTTCAGTGGACCCCTTAGAAGACCACTGAAAAATAATGAACCTATATTTCCATATCACCATTATAAGCATCCATTCATATTGTCATCCATGCAACTCTTACCTCCCACCAGATTCCTTCAAGAGAATCACAGAAACCCCAACCAGAGAACACTAATTCAACCTTCCAGTCTGCATATAACAACTGAGTTATAGGAAGGCAAAGAGGAATCTCAGACCCAAATGAGCCAAGCATGAGTAAGAAGAATTCCTTTGTAGGATCTACCCTCCTCAAAGCACAATGTGGTTTAGTTAAGAAACTAACTGAAAATCTATTTGAACAGGGTTATGCAGGAAGCTATGACCATTAAAATATCAGTAAGTTCTAGTCTTCCTCTTCAAGGTGTTTGTAACTCAGTGGGAAAGAGACAAACCTGCATACTTATAAGATAAATAGGCATGTGCACATGTGATATTTGAGGCAGAAAAAAGTGCTATGATAATCTACTAATAAATCAGGGGTATAAAAGAATAAATGTGACCAGGAAGAACTCCAAGGAAAAGATGGAATTTTTTTTAAAGATTTTATTTATCTATGTTTAGAGAGGGAAGGGAGGGAGAAAGAGAGAGAGAAACATCAATGTGCGGTCGCTGGGGGACATGGCCTGCAACCCAGGCATGTGCCCCAAGTGGGAACCGAACCTGCGATCCCTGGCTCACAGCCCACACTCAATCCACTGAGCTACGCCAGCCAGGGTGAAAAAGATGGAATTTGATTAATCCTTGAAGGCCCTACTCATGCTTCCAGGCTCAGCTGAATGCTTGCTTCTTTTACAACCTAACCGGCTGCGTTTGGAACCCTGTGACTTTGATCTGATGTCAGAAACTGAACTCTTCATCAACACCTGACATGGAATTCGGAAAAGAACAAACAGACTTTGTGAGAAGAGATAGGAAGAAGTCTAGCTTTGTTGTTTGGAAAAGCATAGGGGCATCTTCACTTGAGAGCTACCTTCTTGAAGGATGCAGTCCTATCCTAAAAGCAATTAAAGTAAAAATGGTGGAAGACCAGAGCAATGGACAAGTCCATGAACACAGAACCTTAGATCTGTCCCTATTTCTTCCCACTGTGCCTCACACCTCTGTGGTCACCTTCTTTTATTTTTCAATAAAAGGACACCTGTGGATCCTGAAAATAATTAAAAGTAAAACCTTTTTGCAAATTACAACATCAAAAGTAGACTTCTGATATTTAAAAGATTTTGTTATAAACAAACTAAAATATAAATTCTGTTCTGAGGGGAAGGTAAGAATTTCTTAAATTTTATTTTACTCTTTAACCTAGCTTCATTTAAAACATAAATCAGAAAAACATCCAGTTATACAAAATGTCCAACAATTAAAATCATTCAGCACAGTGGCACTTGTTAAAAACAGTTCAAAGGACCTTCGAAGGCAATGGCTGCTTAAATAACTATGTGGTATTTCAAGTAAGCCAATTAGTTCTATGACTTTCTAGCTTTGGGTAGATTTTGAAGATTCACCATATTCCGTGGACACAATTCACAATTTTTATTCTTTAATATATCACCCATTTTACTACCTGGTTTCCTCTAAAGGAACCGAAGTCAGGTGGCTTATTCTCTTCATCTACTCACCTTTTCTTTCAAACTACACACACATGTGTTACATGCATCTGGTTGTAACCACAAAACAGCTATACTTTTCCTGCCAGCTATTATTGTTATTCTAAATAAATTCCTTAAGTGGTTGCTAACCCTCTTCCTATGTCCAATCTATAAGCAGATGGGAATAGAGGAAGAAAAATATGTCATTTTATTTCTTAATTTTAAAGAAAAAATATTATTAAAAAAAAAAAACAGAGGAACCAAGTCTTGGCAAGACCCAAGACTCATAAATTTTGCCTCCAGAAGCCCTACCAGGTCCTTACAGTGAAGATGGGGGAAAATACCTTGGTTCTTCCCTCAGAGGGCTGGGGAAAGTGGTCATTCTGAAATAGTTCCAGAGTACTCTCTTCTTCTTAATAGGTCTGCCCTCAGAGGAAGCCATTTTAACAGAACCTAACTGACTGAAGAAAGAGAAATGCCCAACTCCAGCTCCTCCAGCCTTCCTATCTCACCTAAGGAGGAAGACAAAATAAAACTGAGAAGCACTAGTGAAGGCCACAGCCCAGGGGCTCAGGCTCATTAACAGACTGAAACCTAATCATAGGATTAGTAAGAAACAACTTTACACAAATTTTGATTAGGTGCTAAATATAATCCTTTCTAGTTTTCCAAATATATTGTCATGTATATTTGGTCACTTTATGACAACCTTGGGACAGGCAAGAAAGAGAAAGTAGGGCCTTTAGGAGCTGATTAGGCCATGAGTGTGGGCCACTCATTAATGGCATTAGTACCCTGATTAAAAGAGACCCCAGAGAGCTCTCTTGTTCTCTCTCTGCCATTGAGGCTACCACAGAAAAATGGCCATCTGCCATCTGGAAGACAGCCATCACTAGAAATTGACTATGCTGACACCCAGACCTTGAACTTACAGCCTCCATGACTGTGAGAAATAAATTTCTATTTTTTAGAAATAAATACCTAATCTATTATAGTATGTTATAGCAGCCTTAACTAAGACATGCTTTGATACTATAACTGCACTCCTAAGAATCATAACCAAGAGGATAATTAGAGAGCCTCTTTTATTATTGAGGGAGAAAGAATGAGAGAATGGTGGGGAGAGAGGGGGAGGGAGGAAGGGAGGGAGGGAAGACGGAGGAGGAGGATGAAGAACAAGGAGAAGAAGAAGGGGGGGGGGAGAGAAGGAGGATGGAGAAGAAGGAAGAGGAGGAGAAAAGAGAAAATGAGGACATGAAATGAAAATAAAATAGAAAAAAACAAAACCAATATAGACACTGCATTTTCCATCTACTTAGCCTTAACACTACAAATGTGGCATTTTTGAACCAAGAAATTAATCCTTTGGAGGAAGTCATGTGTTTATTTCTCACTGAAAGGTAAAAATTTTTAGCTCATGCTCCAAGATCCTTTTCCAGAATCCAACACGTGGTCACACTTGGTTCACACATACTAGCCCCTCACAGATAAGAAAAAATCAGTTAACTGGACACATAAGCTAATGTCAGAGATGGTTCATTAAAGTGTTATGCTCTCTCTCCTTCATTGATGGTGAGAATGTAAACTGAAACAACTTCTCAAAGGGCAGAGCAGCCATCTGGATCCAGAGACTTAAATGTGTGTCTTCCCTTTGATCTCCTAGGAGTGGAACCCAAGAAAATCATCTGAAAGGTAAGAAGGATTTGGATGCTAACACATTCTTTGCATTTCCCATGTTAACAAAGTTTAGCAAACAACTTTAATGTACAATGCTGGAGGAATGGTCAACTATGAAAGACAGAACAACACAAATCCTATTTCTAACATATATTTCTTTTCAAGGGAAAATGCTCATGATAAAACACTAAAAAAAATGCCAGATTCAAAACTATAAGAACAGTATTAAGCCAATTTGTCTAAATATTATGATTAGATCAATTATTTTCTCTTTATATATACACATATAAAGACTATAAAGACATTCTTCAAAATGCTAACTAACCAAGATGCTATCTCTGGTTATTAGAATTATTTTTGTTTTCTTCTTTATATTTTAGCTCTTCCAAATGAACATATATTTTTTCTTCAGAAAAAGAAAGGGAATTTTTCAATGAATGAATTTTAAAATCTCTATTCACCTTTTAGCAAGTTTATTTGCAACATCTATAATATTCAAATCATCCCAGGGAAGTGACTATTCATTAAAACACAACAAAACAGGACAGTCTACAGATGAAACACATTCTAAAATATAACTCCAGGAACTTCCAGGAGGCTTCCTTACATTTAACCCATTCCCCACCCCCACTGTAATTTATGCCCATTTAACCTACTTTGCAATCTTTGAATCCCCAGAGTGTAGCACAGTGCCTGGCATACGAATTGCTCAGTACTTGTTCATTTAATTTCAAAAGCAACCATCCAGTGGAGTATGGAAGACATGGTTCCATTATTCCCTCAAGGATATTTGTTTCCCTTCTTCTAGCAACAGTCCCCATTCACTTTGGTTAACTCATGTTTGCTGTTCATGGCTCAGCCGGGACTGTTGGTCATTCACAGCCACCACCCCCAGTGGACAGAAGAACTAGTCAGGGGGAGGGAGTAAGGGCCAAGCAGGGTCAAAGTCCTTCCTAAAAATCAATTCAGAGATATTGGGAAATAGATGTACTTCCTCACACTGCACCACAGAAGCCGGGTGTGAGAAGGTGCATCTGGGGACCATCTTCTCCAGACACATGGAGGAAGCTATGTCTGTAGAATGACAAATGGAACCAATTAGGAAGAGGGAAGGCAAGCATGAATGAAGAGAGACAAGGCAAGGGCTGGAGAACAATGGCACAGGCCAAGAGGAGCACAGATCAATCAAGGCAGAGAGACAGTTCTGGAAGCCTTGAGACCCCAGTTTCAGCCCTGATAACCCCATTCCTACCATTTAGCTTCCATTCTGTTCTTCTCAGCTATGGTGAGACAATAAATTCCCATTTGTCTTAGGCTGATTTGGTGTGGGTGTCTCTCTGTAAATAAAACTATCCTGACTTCTTTGTGTCTCTAATAACTATAAACATGTGGTATTAAATTAGAATCCTTAAGAAATGTAACATAAAAATTCTTTACTTCTGAGAGTCTAGCAAAAGACTGTCTGATAAACTTGTGTATTAGAATAGCTGATAGCATTTGAAAAGTTGCAAAGCTGATTGATACTGATGACAAAAGTGACCAAGGAAAGATCTCTCATAAAAACTTGAAAATGAATTGAGCGCGGGCTGCGAATCAAAGCATCGCAGGTTCGATTCCCAGTCAGGGCACATGACTGGGTTGCAGGCCACAGTCCCCAGCAACCGCACATTGATGTTTCTCTCTCTCTCTCTTTCTCCCTCCCTTCCCTCTCTAAAAATAAAGAAATAAAATCTTAAAAAAAAAACAGAATATCAATTAAAAAAAATTAAAAAAAAAACTTGAAAATGAGACAAAGTTTATAGAATTGAAATACCAAAATGTATGTATTTATTGAAGGGCAGTATTTATACAAGTATAATAGATTAAAATGTGGCTTCTTAAAAGGTGGCAGATTCTCTATTCAATTAAATAATGTAAGAAGACTAACACGCTCACAATTAAAGAACCAACTCCAAGGTCATTTCACCTCAGGGCCCTACTTTCTCTCAAATTAGCACATAAAGGGCCAATATGGAACATATAGATGTCAGATGCAATTTTCCATGATTTCACCTAAAAGAGGTCACGATTTTCATAGATATATGACTAAAAGTACTGTTTTGAATCAACTGAGAAAGTTGTAATTTTTTTAAGTGGAGGAATATTCTGATAGGCAGCCACTCTAGCATGTACCATATATAGATTGAAACATTTTGCCTAAGCATTATTAATGACCCATAATTTATAAGATGAAATGCAATACCATGGGCAGGACACCTTAAACTAATGGAGTCTTGTAAATTAGAAGGCAGTGTCTGACAGAAAGCAGATTGAAACTAAAAATATATATTAAAAATCCAGATCAATAGGGCACTTGACCAAAAAAGCCATTTAAACAACAATTAGAAGCCAAGTTCATTTAAGTTAGGGCTTACTTGAAAGCTATATCTAGGGAGAGAAAACAACTGTCTCTGTAGTCCACTGTGAGCCATGCTTCCATTCATTCATTCACCAAATGAACCAACACATGAAGTATGCAGCTGTGTGCCAAGAATGGAAGACCTGGGAGTGACCAGGGTAGGTGGGCCTCAGCCCTCCTGCAGTTCACAGTCTGCAAGGGAAAGCAAAACTATTGGAAAGTAATTTTTTTTTAAAAGGGGCAGCATAAGTATCTACCTCAGCTTGTAAACAGTTCAAGCAAATACACTGAAGCTGGTTCTGAGGGAGGAAGAAATACTAAATGGATGAGAAAAGGTGAGAGAAGAGCATCTCAGACAGAAAGAACACCACGTGCAAAATCCCTGAGGAGAAACATGGACTCTGGAGCCAGTGAAGCTAGGTTTGAATCCCAGTTCTGCCTGACATTTACTAGCTGTGTGGCCCTGAACAAGTTAGTTAACCTGTCTGTGCTTCTCATTTAAAATAGGAAAAATACTTTGCATACAGTGTGATAATTAAAACAGTACCTGGTATGTGGAAAAGTGTTTATTGAATATTGTGGATGGAACACAGAGACAAGGGGAGAGTAGCGTGAGGCTGGAGAAAGGTGGTTGGGACCAAATCATAGAGGGCCTTGGTGAGAAGACATACCAGCAGACTAGACCTTTTTAAAAGATTCCATTGGCTATAAGAAGAACAATGGATGGGGGTGTGGTAATGAAGGTAGATGTACCAGCTAGCCCGTAAGGAAGCTTCTGTGGTGTGTAGCTGAAAAGGAGAAAAAGGTCAATGTAAATAGTACAGAAGCCATGGAAAATGTTTATCTGACATCATTAGTCTATATGTTTAAGATTTCAATTTTATCTCTAATAAAAAAAAACTTAAATAGAAAAGCCAAATACTGACCCATTGATAATTTATTACTCAGATTCCTATTAGTGAAACAGAAGGATATTCTATAACCTCAGAATTTTAATAGGGGCATGGGAGACATAATCAAGGCATTGTCTTCTGACACTTTGTAAAGAACAAACAAACTAACATGGACAAACACTTCAGGTAAAGTCTCAGCACCAGGACCAGGTAGGCCTGACCCTAATAGTACATAAACCAAAGGAGACTTACATGCTTCAAGCTCCCAGACAACCCATTTTCTTCCATGATTTTTCTTCCTTCTGGAGAACAGAGTCTTTCTTTAAGTGAATGGCTGCCAACAGGTTTGACCCACAACTGTAGGCAGGAAGGCACGTATGCACTGTGCCAAACCACAGTTCCCACACACTACC
Organism: Tonatia bakeri; assembly: GCA_004024845.1. Taxonomy (NCBI): domain Eukaryota; kingdom Metazoa; phylum Chordata; class Mammalia; order Chiroptera; family Phyllostomidae; genus Tonatia; species Tonatia bakeri. The sequence goes on from PVIA01005086.1 coordinate 43,243, forward strand.
AGGTAAACCCCAGCCTTTCAGCACTGAGGTAAGAGCTCAGGTTTTTGCAATCAAGGAGCTCAGACCCAGGTTTAGATCCTGGCTGAAGCACATGCAGGTTATGTGACCTTAAAAAAGTTATTAGCCGCTCTCTAATCCTCAGGGTCCTCATCTGCAAAAAGGGGAAAGTAATCTAACCTGTCTCCACAGGCTGTGGTGAGCATGACCTCATATACTTAGCACAGATTCTTACACAGAATAAGCAATTACTGAGTGCCAGTTGTGATTATCATCCATCTTTTAATCCTGTAACAACACCAAAATTGGAGATTAGAAGAGGTTGAGAAAGAAAACACTGATGGTAAACTGGTCACCTGTTTTGGAACATTGGCATATCGACTGATAGTGAAGATATGCCTACCCTGTGCCCCAGAACTTCCACTCTTAAGTGTCCCCCCAAATGAAGTACATTCCATGTGCACCGAGAGATGAAAACAAGTCACAGGAGTATCGCTCATGATAGCCAAAGCTGGAAACAACCCAAATGTCCATCAGCAGTAAAATTGAAAAATTAATGATGAAATGATGGTATATTTATGTAATAGAATAACATATGGGGCCAAAAATGAAGAAATCATGGTTACACTCAACAAAAGGGATGACTCTCAAACCCAATGGTGAATGAAAGGAACCAGATACACAAAAATATACTGGATGATTCCATTTGCATAAAGTTCAAAAAACAGGCAAATTAACTCTAGTGTTTAAGGTGCATACTTAGGTGGTAAGGAATAAAGAAAAGAAAGAGATTACCATGAAGTCAGAGTAATGATTGGCTTTGTGGGGAAGAGCAGGGTCATGACTGGGATGGAGAACACCGGGCATCTGGGCTTCTGTTTCTTGGCCTAGATGATAGTCACATGTGTGTTACATAGATTCATTAAGCTGTACACAGATTTTGCATACTTCCTATATATATGCAATAATCCACAATAGTTGAAAAACTAGTCAATCTACCTGTTCCATGTAGTCCATGCCTCTTTTCAGGAGTGTCAAAGGCTTGGGGAATCTGGTCTATGCAGCTAGCTCTGCCTTTCTGAACCCCCTGTCTGCTCGAGTTAAAATCCTAGGGAGGCTGACAGGCAGGGAAAATGCAGGAGAGGTGAGGAGACAGACCCACCACCTATGATTTTTGATAAGACTGTCCAACCTTTCTATCCCAGCCTCAAGGGAAACTCCTAGGGTCAGCCTTTGACTTGGATTGCGTCACTTCTGAGACATGAAAATGATGAGGCTTATAACTGGCACCAGCAAGAAATAAAGTACACAAGGGGAAATGCCACATGACTATTCATTCAACGTATACGAAATGCCAGGCCACACTGATTGTTCTGAGGATGGGCATATGTCCCAAGCAAGGCTGACCTCCTTCCCTAAAATCCATGTAGGGATAATATAAGAGAGAAGCCCTTTCTCCCTGAGGCTGCCAAGCTGCAAAAATTCATCTGGAGCTTCTGGAGGCCACTTTCCCCAGCCACCTAGTTTAAGTCACATCTACAAGTAGGCAAAATAAAGTGGACAAAAGAGGGAAAGAGACTGAGAGTTGCAAAGAGATAAGGCAAGGAGCTGAGAATGGTGCCTCATGCCAAGAAGAACAGAGGCCAGACGAGGCATGGAACAGGTTTGGAAACCTTGAGTGTCCAGTTCTACCACTGATGCACTGACTTCTACAACCTAACCTTAGTTCTGTCCTTTCCATCTATGGTGAGACAATATGGATGAGATTTTGTGCTCAAGTCTAATGGCAGAGAGATAAATAATGTGAGATCTTTCTCTTAAAAACATATATCAACAGAGACATATCAACAGAGAGTCAAAAAGCATATCGACAGTATACAGAGGTGGTGCATCTTAACCAGACTAGAGAAGAGAAAAAGGCCAGGGAAAGATTTTAAAAAGAGTAACCTTGAGCTGAGCCTTATAGAATACTTTGGATTCATCAGGAAAAAAGTGAAGAAAAAGGGTGGTCAGGTAATGTGCAGGGTGGAGGTAGGGTATGGGGGGCAGCTAGAACAAAGGTAGGGAGTAAGAAGAGGACTTTGTAGGGCACTAAGAGCACATTGGCCTTGCTGCAGTGAGATGTAGATAGCAGCAGAAGCCAGAAAGACGGATCATAAAGGAACTCAGAATCAAGTAATGGAGTCTGGACTTTGTCATGTAGGAAAAGGGAGCTGCTTGAAAAGCTTTCATTGGGGGGAAATGGAGGGAAAGTTACAATTTACCTTTTAGAAAGATTAAGGAACTGTTTCCTAAGGCCGTTATCTAACAGAAGACTCTCTCTCCCTCTCTCCCTCTCTCCCTCTCTCCCTCTCTCCTTCTCTCTCCTTTAAATTCCAACAGCCTAAATCTATAAAACTTGCATTAGCCTACATGTTTATTTCTTGCATTTGGCACCCTTTACAATGTAAACAATAGGGACAGCTAATGACAAGGACAGCAGAACTGTCATGAGATCTGGGTTCTCATCCTTCCCTACCATTACCAGGCCTTGTGAGCTAGAGCAAGCCACCCATGTCTTGGGCACTGTCTTCTCTCTGGGCAAAATGAGGATTAATAATATCAGTTCTGCAATCTTCAGAGGGTTGTTGTGACCATGATAAAGTGGGTTGAAAAATCACATACCCAGTATCATTGAATCTGCTGAAGGACTTTCGTAAAAGTAGCATCCTGGTATAAAACAGTATTACTGATCACACAATGCATTCTCTTATTAATCCTAACACTTGGTAAATACCTAAGTTTTATTTAAAATAAATTAGCAAAGATTTCTCATAACTCGGGGTAATCTGTTTTGACTTCACTATTTTCTCTCTAATAAGGACAGAATTAAATACTACCACTAAGAAGATATATATTGACAGATATTTAATGTTTAGCTCAAAATGAAAGAAAGAAAAACACACTAAAATATGTTGAAAACACAAAGCTTAATGAAAGAATGCAGATACCCAGAAAAAGTTTTCCACGGGTAATAAAGCACTGGTACCTCAGCAGGGTATTAAAATCCCTTAGGAAGAATTAAATAGTTCCTGAAATTAGATAGTAATAGCGCCTCTAAGATAAGCCTACACAAACCCAGTGGAAGAATCATTGGAGTTTTTTCATCTAACTAATTTACAGAGCATATTTTTTGAGCATTAATTATCTTGGGGCAAGTTTTCTCTTATTGGCATGCATAATAGTCTAACAATTGCCCACAAGGTGGCACCAAATTCATGCCCAGAAGATAACCAAGGGAATTTTTTTTTTTTTTTTAATCATAAAGCAGTGGTTCCAGATACCCAGCAGACAGCTTCCTTTATAACCGACTTTATAGATATTAGCATCCCCTTCTCCCTATATGATACAAAAGTTAAAACCTATTTATGCCTACAAGAAAACTTTTAAAGTAGACATACTTCCTCTTGAGATAGAACTGTTCTACTTCTGTAGAAAGTTTTCAACATAAAGAAAGAAAGAATGTAAGTCCTAAAAATAAATGTCCCATTTCTTGGGGGGAAAGAATCCTGAAACTAATTTAAGACACTGAATCATACCCAGAAGTTGATCATTTTTTCTTTGTTTTAAATTTGATTTGATTGAGCTTAGATGAGCCCATGTAAATCTTTAAAGAACTGAATGTTATTTAAAAATTGAAACAGGCCTGCAATTAATACCTAATGTAACAGGTCATGGTTATTTTAAAAGTGTGAGATCTATTATTGGAGACCTTCTCCTTCCTACCGCCCTCCACCCTCTTCCACCTCACAAAGGCTGTTCTAAGGTGAGCTAAGCTAGGCTGGCATAGAGCTCTGGGAACCAATAATGAAAGTCATTCTGGGAACAGACACAATGCAACACTATTGGGTTAGGGGATATTTCTGCCAATTAAAAACAGTGTGTTGGCCTGAGCCCCTGGGAACCAAGCCTCCCATTTTGAAAAGGCAAAGGTTGTGCAGAGCAATAGATTATTCTCAAAGGGCACAGCTTCCTATTAGCACGAGAACAGAGAGCTCTCTGCTAAGCAGAAAAATTTATTTCTTCCCATTTGCAATACCCACCACAGATAAGAATGAACATCTGTGAAAGGCTTGTGTCATGAGCTAAAAAGTTAAAAAGCTTCTGTCATTAACTAAAAAGCTAAAAGAAAAGAACAAGGTGGATGAATCCCAGTCTGAGACCAACAAGCTACCTATCACCAAGCATTCTACTGGGCATGCCTGAGAAGTTTCCCTCATCCTATTAGCAATCGTGAGTCATTTGTTCAGCCTCCATTTCACTGCTCCACTAAGGAAACACCCTCAACTGTAACCCCTTGGCTTCTATGTATTTGTGATTCCTGACAATATGAGGTAAACTTCCTGTTCACTTATTTCTGTTTCCTAAGCAAGGCATCACACACCCCTAGACCACGTTCAAGTGGTTTGTCATCTCAAGGACAAGATGCTCTGGGAGGCTTTTAAAGACACTTCCTGTAGCCCAGGCTGCCCAGCAGGGCAGGTCCTCCCACAGCCTGGCTGGACAAGCACAGAGGCAAGGCAAAGCAAAGCAAAGATGTGGTTGCATTGCCAATGCTCTTGGAACCTGCTCATTTCTCTCTCTGCAAGCTGCAAACTTGCTGTACCGACCAGGGCCACTCAGCCCCTCCCTCCACATGAGGAATACAGAACTCCAGCTTCTCAAAGCTCAACTCTCTTCCAAGCAGTCTAAGCTCGGGGCAACCTGGCAGACACTTTAGCTCAAATGTCCCAAACTATTTAAAAAATGCTGCAGAAGCTCTTTCTTAACCTGATTTTTAAACCAACAATACTACTTATTGACATCACAAAATTGAGAATGAATTCATATAATAAAATACTGTAATCACAAAAGCTTGTATAACTTCTCTTAATTCACTAAGCAATGTAAGAAGTGTAAGGCTTTAACAGAAGAATGGCATGGAGTTTCAATGTTGGAATCCATAATAAATATTCCTAGTGATGCAGCTTTTGATTAAAATAGGTAGGAAACTACCATTCACTAGACCAATGAGTTTCAACCTTTTTCATCTCATGGCACATACAAACTAATTACTAAAATTCTACAGCACACCAGAAAATACACTGTTTGCTGATCTGGCAAAAAATAGGTATAATGTTGATTCATTCACATCACACATCTATCATTGTGTTGGCTGTTGTCATTTTTTTATTTGACAGTCTAAAGGAAAAGAGGTCAGTGCTCCTGACTAAATAGTCAGGTATTGCATGTTTTAAAAATTCTCGCAGCACACTGGTTGAAAATCACTCCACATGCCAGCTACTATGCTAAGCCTGTGTCAGTTTCCACTTAAAAAATTATTTCATAACTGCAAACTTCCAAAGGACCCATTGCAAATCCATGAGTGTGCCATTCTGTAGCATTCAACACACATTCACTGCCAAACTGCATCAAGCACCATTATGGAGCAGCCTGGTCCCTGCTGTCGGAGCCTTACACTCTGGTACGGGTGGAGAGTCCACACACAGCACCTGCGAGGTATGTACCAAGAAGGGCCAAGAAGGAAGCAATGACTCATCCTTGGATTCTAGACCCCACTTTTATTAGAACAACCCTTAATTAAAGAAAGAGAAATAAAATGGAATACAAAATTGAATAGAGTAGAATAGAGGGGAGTCACTAAGAACCTGAGAAATGTTCATCTGTGTGAGGAGGAAATGATCTCTCATGAGGATTCTCTTCTAGTTCACCAAGGAAAAATAAATCCTCTAAGCAGGGAGGTGTTTACTCTGATGAAGGTCAAGCCCATCAGCCTATATTTGCCTGACCTTCCCTCTGCCCCCAATCAAGTGCCAGGGTGACCATATCTCTTCCTGTTGAAGTTGACCACAGCTAAGCCCTTGCCAGGCCATACCAAGCTTTCTCCTCTTCATACCACATGCTCTTTCTCCCTCCACCAGGCACATTCTGATTGTTCTTAAGGCCCACCTCTTTTGTTCAGCTCTCCCAGATCTCTCTCTCTCACACACACACACACCAGACTGTTGCTTAGAAGTTCCACAGCCAACATTGCCTCACTAGACTATAAAGTCCATGAATCATTGAGTTCCCAATGCCTGAACCATACTAAGCATTTGATAAATAATTGTTGACTTATAAAATTTTAATTTTTAGAAATCTTGACTTTCTCCCCCAAAAGACATTAAGCTCATAGAAGACCAAAAATGTCTGGCTTCCAGGAAGTACACAAGAAATGTTCACTGACTAAATAAACAGCAAACATTAGGCCACAAGACAGAGTTGTCTAAATTAAATTATTGTTACTTTGTAAAGTTGGGGTTTTTTAATCATAAATTTCCTTCCTTCACAAAGTCTTGTCCTCGTTAGCTTTGCAAATTCTGTTGTTTGCATTCAAAAGCCACAGTATAATGCCAGACTGAAGAATTCAATAACAACAAAGAAAGGATTACTTATTTCAATAACTTATCTGTTGAAATTTAACATTCTTTCCCCCCAGAGAACACACTGCATCATCCCTGTCTCCTAACCCAGCCATGCCTGTGTTACTAGGACTTATCAGAATAAACAGGCAGAGATAGGCAGATGGATATTTCAAATATCACATAAGAAAAAATATACTTTACCTTTATAAAATAAATATAATTTCATTGCTGATATTTCCTGGATAAAGTGGCAAAAAGAAGAAGTGAAAAAAAACAAAAACAAAAATAAATTTAAGAAAAGGACCCACAGTCTCTCAGAATATCTAATAACTTTGGTCAGAGATTTTCTACTGGTGTGCTGCAAGAATTTTTAACACATTCACTACCTAATTATTAGTCAGGGGCACTAATCTTGTTTCCCTTACATTGCCATAAAAAAAAATGACAACAGTTAACATAACAATAGTTGTCTGGTGTGAATGAATCAAAATTATACCTGTTTTTTTGTCAAATAGGCAAAATATATATTTTTTTGGTGTGCCACAGAATTTTAGCAATTACTTTGTGTGTGCCATCAGATGACAAAGGTTGAAAATCGCTGACCTAGGCTAAGCTGGCCACTTGAGTCCTAGAGCACAGTTAGGGCTCCACTGCCCAGACAAGAGCCCTTCTCTTCCCTCTTCCTTCTCATCCTCCTCCTCTCCCTCCTCCCACTTCTTCTCTTCTACTCTACCCTCCCTATGAGCACACTGAGGGGGCCTGACAGCATCATGCCTTCTTATGGTCTGTTGAGCACAAAGTTCACAATTACTGTGACCAAGCACCCTTAAGTCTGCCTCCAATAAAGACCTGCACCACTGCTCAGTATGGAAAACCAGGAGCTGCTCCCCACTATACTCCCCACCCCCACCCCTCCACACCAAAACCTCAAGAAGTAACAAGGGAAAATACCATCCTTTAATAAAAAGTGGACCCTGAAACCAATATACAATGCATTTACTATGAAAATGGATTTAAGTTATTCCCTCAGTAGATTTTTTTCTATTATCAAGTCACCCTGTCACACTGCACCATTAACTCCAGGCAAAAATAAAACAAAAAGCAACAAACAAATCCATACACACAGCAGAATGATGGTTATCAGAGGGGAAGGAGGGTAAAGGGAAGATGAAGAGGGTAAAGGTGATCAAAAACTGTGAACTGAAGGAGACCAGACTTTGGGTGGTGAGGACTCAGTGGAGTATACAAATGTTGTACTATAAAGTTGTATACCTGAAACTTATATGATGTTATTGGTCAATATTACCCAATAAATTTAATTTTTTTAAAAAAAGATATCAGAATCGGAACATTTTCACTAATGGTACATCAGTTGATTCCATCATGGCCTGGTGACGATGGGTCATTCACTCAACAATAACTGAGGGCCTACTATGTTGCAAAGGTCATTACACTTTATCTTCTACTTACCTGTTAGGTATTTTCATAATAAGTCCATATATTCCCAGTTCTAACCCCAGTGCCTGTTACAAAAAAAGTAGAGAGGCGTACAACCAGTCTCTGTTGGATGTGTTGATGAAACTGCTATGAGATGTGTCGAGGAAAGACTGAGGTACCAGTACCCAGTGTGCATGCTCCTTCTCATCAAGGCTACTTAAAGCACCAAGTCAAATTACAAGGATCCAGTTTACATTCTCCAAAAACAATGAAGTTTGAATACAGGTTTGCCTTTAATGTGTTTTATTCAATCATTTATTCAATAACTTTTATTGAACATCTAACTTACGCCAGACCCTAGAGAAACAACACTAAAAAAAGCAAGGCACAGCCCAACCTTCAGTCTAGTTGGAAGAGGAAGCATTCAGCCAAACATCACCCATAAGAAGGTACAGGATCTATCAAAGTAAAATACAAATCCTCTGGTTCACCTAAGGCAGAAAAATGGAAATAGTTGGTTAATGGGGGGAAAAGCATTTGTTCATATATGCTACAAGAGAAAATGGCATTGGGTAGCTGAAGAGGTGAGATAGGGTTGTCTGATTCAAAGCAATGTGACATTTATACAAAGAGGGAGACAGAAATGGGAAGTGAAAAAGAGCAATGACAATAGTGAAGAAAATTATCCAGAAACTACCAGCAGGGCTCAGCTGGAATGTTCTACAGTGAGCTTATGTTTGAGAGGGGTACAAAGAGCTTCAGAGCAGTACCAAGACTTCCACTCTCTTAGATAAGCTGTTTCCCACAGGCAGGCCCCCACTTGGGAATATTATGAGATATGTGAGCAAACACAGGACTGTAATCTATAAGAATATATCATGGAGCAGAGGATTTATTAGGTGTCTGAGGCCCCAAGTGGCCTCTGGAAAAACTCTTCCCACCCTGCCTGTTGCCTCTGCCAGGCCAAGGGGAGAAAGAAAGTAACCTCACACAACTCACAAAGTCCCATTTCTTTTATCATTTGGAGACCCACCCCTCACCCCATACAGGGATGCCACAACCACCCGAGGGACATCATCCCAGAGGAGGAATCACTGGACTATATAATATGAATATTTTTGAGACTTTTGATATATTTTGACCATTTTGTTTTGGTTTTTGGTTTTTTAATTTATCAAAAATTTCTGTGGAACATAATTCAGTGTAGCACTTGGAGTGAAAATGATTGACTGTATATATTTAAAAAGCTGCCCTTTCTGAATTTGCTAACATATTTTAGAGACTAAAGTGTGGTTTCTATGGCTGTATTGGTCTTTTCTAAATTTCTACTTGCTAACTAGAACATTTTAAAAACTGATATTTGCCAATTTGATGTGATTATCAAAATAATATCACTCATCCTTTTATAAGACCATGACAATAAAAATAATAACTTTTCACTGATATTGAGAGTATTTTAGTCACCTAAACCTTTTTTGAAATATATAAGGACTTCTGATCCTTAAAATACATGCCAACTTCCCCTCAAAAAGAATAACAACTATAATCTTTAGTAATTTTTGTTACTGAACTTAAATTGTTTTTGTCATGTCTTTCTTTTTTTAAACATTTATTCTTTACTTAAAAGTAACAGTAAAGCATTCATTCATGATTATAATTACCTAAGTGCTATATACTTTACTAATTACTTGTGCCAAAGGGGAAACAAAATCCAGAACCTGCCATTAAGATGACAATCCAGTAAGAGAACCAGGCTTGGAAGCAATTGTACTTAATATGTTAATATATGTAATGAAGCGTGTACAAAGAACAAAGGGAACACTGAAAAAGTACACTTGGGAAATTCAGAAAGGGCTACATAGAGGAGGTAACTCTTGAACTAAAACTTGAAAACACAGAAGGACTGACAGGCAGACAGAAAGAAACGTCCTCTGGGCAGAGCACACAAAGGGTAGTTCACTAGAGACAGCGCGCACAGGCAGTGTATTGGGAGACTAAGCAGATCACAGAGAGGTTGGCCCATGATGCTGAGGAGACTGAGTTTCTCTCAGGGACAGCATGAAACTCATGGAGATTTATGAGAAATGAAGGGACATTATCCAGTTTAGACTTCCTATAGGAAATGGGGTGCACTGGGATAAAATTATAAATGAGTGAGTAGTTATGCTGGAATTCCTGTCAAGTAAACACAGCTTGCCTCCTTTCACAACCACATCAAAATTACAACTAAACTACAGAACAACCATCACTCGGAACCATCAGAAATAGAGTTGAACGGAAGTCTGACAACTACAGAATTAAAGAAACCACATCCATCAGACTGATAAGAGAAGAAGAAAAGCAGAGATGTATAACAGGCTGGTCCCACACACACATGTGGCAGATAAAAATTTGAGAGACATGTCTCTCGAGCAAGGGTTCCCAGCCCCAAAACAGGCCCCTTAGCCCATGGTTCCAGTGCTAGGAAGGTAAATCCCCATAACTTCTGGCTGCAAAACCCAGTGAAGATTGAGTCAGTGGAAGAAACTTCTGGGGTCCCAAGCAGTTTCTCTTAAAGAACCCACACATGCCCTTACTGACTCACTCCCTCTGAGCTCCAGCACTGGGGTACAACTTGAAAGGCACCAGTGGCACACAGGGAGGAACTGAAGTGTCTGGCACCAAGGCAAGAGCTGGAAGACAGCTTTTCACCAGACAGAGAGGTGGGCAGAGGCCATTGTTCCTTTCTGAACCCTCCCCCCACACAGCCACAAAGTTGGCAGTTGAGTGCCATATCTGAGACTCCATCAACCTGGCTAACACTGTTTGTCCCATCCTGTTAATTTCCTGAGACTACACCCCACCCAATTTAGAGGTCCAGTCAAGCTATTAACAACACTGGATTTTTCATACAAATGGCTGGTCTTGGTTCATGTTTTACAACTCCCTAAATTCTCTCAAAGAAGCAACAGCTGGCCTCAATGAGGTCCCAATCCTTTGCAAAGTGTCCCTAGACCCAGCTCTAGCAGCAGCCAGCCTAGGTTCATAGCTTGGATTCATCTGGGAATCTCCAAGCCCAACATAAGTAGCAGCTATCTCAGATTGCTTTATAGCTCATACAGGGTAGCCCCAGGCAAAACACAGCTGGGGGCTGAACTTGGCCTGCACCACCCAGGAAATTGCAGGACCAACACACTCAGTGGACAGCTACAGACCATACTGGAGTACCACCACCCTGCCCCTGCACAGCTGATCCTTCATGGAAGGTGAAGGTTGGTGGTCAGTGATCACAGCCAGTCCTTGCAGCTCATAGGCCTGGCTAAATCCCTCCCATTAACCCAATAACAGAAATCAAGGATCAACTATGAGGTGGTTGTACTCAGCCCACACAAAGACCACACCTTGAGTACCCAGCCTAGGGGACAGGGGAGGCTGTGCCAGTGAACCCTAAAGTACACCTAATACATTAGGCCATGTTACCAAGACACGGAGTCAAAGCAGCTCTACCTCATACACAGAAACAAACACAGGAAGGCTGCCAAAATGAGAAGACAAAGAAACACAGCCCAAATGAAAGAACAGATCAAAACTCCAGAGAAAGAACTAAATAAAATAGAGATAAGCAATCTATCAGATGCAGAGTTCAAAACAATGGTCATAAAGATGCTCAAGGAATTTAGTGAGGATCTCAACAGCACTATAAAGGAACTTATATAAAGGACACATGGACAAAGACAAACGGGGGCTGGATCACGGGTGGGAGGTGGCTGGGGTAGGGGACTGGTGGGAGGGGAAATAAAGACGGTTGTGCTTGAAAAACAATAAAAAAGAAAAGAAAAAATATCCAGTCAGAAACACAGGATACACTAATTGAAATAAAGAACAATTTACAGGGAAACAACAGTAGAGTGGATGAAGCTGAGAAGTTAATCAATGATTTGGAACATAAAAGCAAAAAACAACCAATCAGAGCAAGAGAAAAAAGAATCCCCCAAAAAGAGGATAGTGTAAACAGCCTCTGAGATAACTTCAAGCATTACAACATTCACATCATAGGGGTGCCAGAAGAAGAGAAAGAGCAACAAATTGGAAATTTGAAAAAATAATGGAAGAAAACTTCCCTAATTTGGTGAAGGAAATAGACATGCAAATCTAGGAAGCACAGAGATTCCCAAACCAGATGGATGCAAAGAGGCCCACTCTAAGACTCATCATAATTAAAATGCCAAAGGTTAAAGATAAAGAGAGAATCTTAAAAGCAGCAAGAAAAAAGCAGATAATTACTTACAAATTTCCCATAAGGCTGATTTCTCAAAAGAAACTTTGCAGGCTAGAAGGGACTGGCAAAAATTATTCAAAGTCATGAAAAGCAGGGCCCTACAGCCATGACTGCTCCACCCAGCAAAGCTATCATTTAGAATGGAAGGGCAGATAAAGAGCTTCCCATACAAGAAAAAACTAAAGGAGTTCATCATCACCAAACCATTATTATATGAAATGTTCAAAGGACTTATTTAAGAAAAAGAAAATCAAAAGTATGAACAATAAAATGGCAAAAATGCATATTTATCAACAATTGAATCTAAAAAATACAAACTAAGCAAACAAGAACAAAGACAGAATCATGGACATGGAGAGCGTTTTGATGGTTGCCATATGGGGCAGGGAGAAGAGGTGAGGGGGTTAAGAAGTACAAACTGGTACTTACAGAATAGCAGAATAGCAATCAGGATGTAAAGTATAGTGTAGGAAATGGAGTAGCGAAAGAACTGATACAAGTGACCAATGGACATGAACAATGGTATGGGGATTGCCTGAGGGAGTGGTGGGTGGTGGGTGGAGGGTGGGCACAAGGGGGAAAAATTGGGCAACTATAATAGCATAATAAATAAAATATAATTTAAAAAAGAGTGAGTTGTTAGAAAATAATCGCCCAGTTGAGAGATTACATATACCCTGAAATAAGACAATAGTAGTGGGAATCAAAAGAGATGTATGATAAAAGTGGTATTAAGAAAATTGAAGGTAAGTGATCTGATAATTGACAGGATACTGAGAGCAAGAGAAGATACAGAAGAAACAGATAATTCCCAGGTTTCTGGCAAGTAAATATGTAGTTGGTGCCATGGTATGACCTAAGGAATAAAGAGGTTGTAGACATGGAGAGGAAGAAAACAAGTTCTAGATGGACAGTGTGCTGGGCATTGTATTGGTCAGGCTAGATTAGGATAAACTATGATTAACAAACTATCCCCAAATCTCAGTGATGTAAACAACAAAGATTAATTTTTTACTCATGCTACATGTCTGTTGCACTTCAGTAGGCCTCCCTCTGGTGCCAAGATTGATGAAGGGCCTATCATTTGGAATGCTTAGCCCAGAAGTGATACACATTACCTCTGCTTACAATCTATTGGCCAGAAATAGACATGACTGTGTCTAAATTCAAGGGGACAGGAAAGTTGCAGTCCTCTTAGAAGTAACCCAGAAATATGCCAGAGGTAGAGGAGAACCAGTTATCAGTGGTCAGCAGTAATATTCTAAATATTCTAAAGTTCTTTAGAACAGCCAAAGCATGCCATGTAGAAGACCATCTTATGTGCAGGCTAGAGCTCAGGAAAGGTATCAGGGTAGAAGGTACGGACTGAGGAGCTTCAGGGCCAAATGTGAAAACACCAGTGCTCAGTGCATCTATGTGAAACTGCATCTCCGAGATTAACTAATTGTCCAGTCACAGGCAGCGTGGAGGTGGGGGAACCAGGCCTCCAGGAGTCTGACTGCAAACTCAACATTCTCTCTGTTCTATCTCAGATGCCTTTTGTGCAGAGATTTTCAAACTTTTTCATCTCATGGCACACATAAACTAATTACTAAAATTCTATGGTACACAAAAAAATATATTATAATTTTGGCCAAAGTGACTCTAGAAATAGATATAATTTTTAATTCATTCACACCAGATGACTATTGTGTTGGCTGTTGTCATTTTTTATTTGACAAGTTAAGGGAAAAGAGGTCAGTGCTCCTGACTAAATGGTCAGGTATTGCATGTTTTAAAAATTATTGCAGCACACCAGTTGAAAATCACTGCTCTAGTGGAATGTCCTATTTGGACAGATTCTGTGCAAACAGTTATTATCTATCTGTTCAAAAAAGATGGCATTATTTTGATTTTACCAGGAAGTCAAAAAAATTTCCCATATTACCCCATACTCTCAGAAAGTCAAGGTAAATTTTAGTGGTACTCACTTACATTTGAACAATGTCTTTATTTTTTCAAATAAAGATCTATCCTATGTTTGGTTTTTATATTGTGAGACTTACTTTTCTAAATATATGTGTCATAGTCCTCTAGTGAAAAGCAGAGGTTAGTGGGAGGAGGGATTGAGGAAAAAGGACTCATGGATATGGACAACAGTGTGGTGATTGCTCAGGAAGTGGGATACAAGGGGACTAAATGGTAATGCAAAAAATACAATAAAGATTAAAAAATCAGAATGAAAGAAAAACGGAAATTTGCATTATAGGAGTGTGCAAATATCTTCTGGTAAACAAATGGGCATGGCTATATTCCAGTAAAATTTAATTTATAAAAACAGACAAACAACTATATCTGGCACATGGGTTATAGTTTGTCAAACTCTTTATTAAAGGGCAAAAGCAATTAATAACAATAAAGTAACTTTGGGGTGTATTATAATCATCATGGAAACTAGTGTTGTACAAGATGGAAGCCTGGAAATCACAAGAAGGAGGTGGGACCTGTTCCTTCCTATTGGCTTCCTGCTCCTGCAGGTGTGGCCCAGCCATGCTTCTCACAGGTAGCAGCATTTCTGTCCTATGGCAGCTGCTGAATTCAATTTACACTCTTTCTGCAGTCAACTTCAGTGTGACCCCTCAGAGACCACAGTCCCAGCCAGCCTCCTCCTCAGGTCTAGGTCCCAGCCTCCTTCCCTCACCTGAGCTCAGAAACTCCAAAACTAACCAGGACACCAACCAGGTGGTACCCCCTCTCAGAGTTCTGGGTTGAGCTCAGAAGGGTCAGCACCAACCATCATCTTGGAAAAGTGAGTTGAACCCCACAGGGCCCCACTTCCAAGCTTCTAAATGTCAATAACCCCAACAATAGGAGTGTAAATGCCTCCTGTAGTTGTTACTTTCATGATGTTAGTGTTCTTTTATTGCCTTTTCAGTTCTTCAATATCAAGTTGAAAAATTTTAATATTAAATTCTCTCCGTTAGAATCATTGGTATAGCTTCTGTCTCCTGACTCAACCCAGACTGATAAAACACAGTCCAGCAATTTCAAAATAACTCAAATCCTTGTTTGTGTTTCTTGAGCACTATGAAGTAGAAACACAATTCTGCACTTGATTTAAAATCCATCTGCTGCTCTCAAATACTCCAGCTGCTCCCAAGCCTGAGTCTTCAAGAGTCTCCTCTTCCCCTGAAAGCCCTTCTACCCTTTGCTTCTGCTCTCATCTCTTCTGTCTTCCTCCCCAACTCCTTTTCTCCTAATTCTCCATCACAAAATCTCAAGGTCAGCAATGAGGAGCTTCAGAGGGTGGCAGCGCCAAGTCTAGAGTCCAGGACACTTGGGGTCCTTTCCTCCGGCCAGAGGTGGTAAACTGAAATGCCCTCCCCAGACTGAAATGGGAAGGCAGGAAACTTGTCAGGCATGAGAACTCTGGGACTGCAACGGTATCGGACTCAAAGTGAGTGTGTTGTTCCAACTACACTCAGTCTCAGCGAGGAGTGGGGAGTTGTGAGGATTGCAAAGTGTGTGCCCTGTCTAGATGTCAGAGCTTTCAGTTTTTCAAAGGAGGCCAAAAAATATAAATTTTTATGTGAAATCTTCATGTTTTTAAACATTGGCTCATTTTTTTTTAACAGTCTGTGCAGGTTAAATGAAAACTTGCCCAGTCCTACCAATATGACCTACTACTGCCCCACATTAGCCTTAAATCCATTCAATATATTCCATTTTCTTGACAAAGATTTGATGATTAAATTTATTTATTTTTCAATAGTTGCCTATAGGGCTCTGAACTATAAGAGCAAACCAAAAGCACGATCCTTTACCCTGCCGCTTTTACAAGTACCACCAAAATGAAAGAAAGCAAGAAAGACTTGAGTTACAGAAGATACTACTTGACTTAAACCTTTAGAAAATCTGGGATTCAACTTTAAAAATATTAACAGAAGAAAATAGCTCTCTAAAACAAAGCTTTTAAAGTGTATTTTAGAAGAAGGGGCAGTGCTGCATTATTTCTAAAGTAATATTTAAAGAACAGTTTGTTCTAGAGTTTTAAATGACACAAATAGACTAGGCCTGGTATATACATGCCAAAATGGTGACGATGAAATTAGGGTTCGATCCAGTGGTAAATTACCCTCTGCTCATCTCACCGACACCTAAGGCTCCAAAATGGAGAAGGCATCAAAGGAATAAGTAGGTCATTTGAGTATATATAAGGGCACACACCCACTTACCTCTCAAACCCCCCATGTGCAATTACCCAGTCTGTAAGAGAAAGACACACACTAGCTCTATAATTACCAGATGTGAACTAAACAATCATGCCTTTTTAAAAGCTAAGCTATATTTCCCAGACACACTTTGTCAGCCTCAGAGCAAACTCCATAGCAATATGATGCCACTGCATAGAATGTCTCATAACACAAAACATCATGAAATCCACCAGCTGGGGGGACAAAGCAATGTTAGTAATGATAGAATTGGGGATAGGCATGGAAAAGAAAGGGTTAATTTCTTATTCCTTATTCTAAGATGTCCCCATGTGTTATCACTACAGAAGGAAAAAATTACAATTTTCCACAACCAACTTGTTTTGCTTCACCTCCACAAGTGCTTACAGTCAAGTACAATAAGAACTAGCCTACCTAAAATCCACAACCTTGCTTTCCAAGAGCCAGAAAGGAGCCATAAAAGGCCTCCGCAGATTTCATACAGTTGGCACAAAGGCCATGCCCTAAGGACACCTCAGAGACCTATTTTATCTTCAGTCCATTGACTCTTTTGATTTCAAAGTTGACAGATCAGACTCAGGAAATTTCAGTCTGGAGATGAATCAAAGATGCTTGAAAAAGAAAAGGACACACTATGTGTTGTGGAATGCCACAGCACATGGTGGAGACAGCAAATGTTGAAGAGAAGGTACATTAAAGAAATGAGGAGGAATGTATAAGCCCATTGGTCAAAGTCAGTCAAAGAGACAGTGCTACTTGTTGAAAGGTGGGAAAAGACCAGAGCCAAGTAAAAGAGGGTAGGACAAAAACAGGCTCAACAGGAAAAGAATCAATTTGAAATAGCCCAAAGGGGCAAAAACATCATGATTATCACAGCTGTTAAAATAGCATCTGATGTTTATAGTGAACTTAGCCACGCAGTCTCAGTGCCAAGTGCTTCACCTGATTTCTCTTATTCAACACTTTCAGCAACCCTATAAGGTGGTATTATGCCCATTTGTCAATGCAGCTATAGAGACTCAAAGAGTTCAAGCCCAAGGTCACCTGGCTAAAAAAGGGCATAGACAGAATTGAATTTCAGATCTGCCTAGTTCCAAAGCCTGCCCTCAGCAAAGTGGAAGAGGCAAAGGAAGGGGGGAAAAAAAGCATGATACTATCAAAGGATGCAAAGTACCACCATGCCCCTGGCTCTCCAAATTCAACATCCGGGCAGTTCTATGAGGGCAGGGACCATGACTCTCTTGCACAGCGTCTGGTACATGGTCTGTGCTCTCTCTGTCTAATTAAAGAGTGCATGATTCTCTCCAAAGGGCAATCCTATAATATAGGTATTGGTATCCCCACTTAACAATTCTGTAAAGCATTCATTCTAAAAAAGGAAATAAATAAACTTTCCTAGTGAAAGATAATACAAAGGGTTATTTTAACAGGTCAAATGTCTGCCCTTATCAAACAACTGACAGAAAAACTGGGAAGGAAAATAAAGTAGAACTACTAGGGGATATAAAATAAGACAGCTTGTACTATTCTTTTTTGTTTGAAATATGAGATAACATAACTTGCAATAACATCAGCAAACAGCTTTCTTTGTAACCAAATTTCATTTATTTATAATCCATACCCTTGAAAAGTTTACCATGACAATGATATAGGGCATCATCACTTGAAATAAAGAAAAAGAGAGAGACTGAGGAAGAGAGAGAATCAGAGACAGAAAGAAAAGAAAACTAACAACCCAGAAAACTAGGCAGCTCATTATGTGTTCTCTTCCAAATTCTGCAGAATAACACGTGAAGTGACAGATGTGAAGAGGAAGGAGGTTCACACCCAGAAAGGCAGAACTATTTTTGTGAGGTTTTCAAAGGACATGGCAGATTGCCTGGAGAACAAGTGCACAGATGTAACTCCAGCACATGTATTTATTCATTAATTCATTCATGTATGCATGTGTGTGCATGTGTCCATGTATGCATGCAACAAATATTTACCAAGCCCCTATTATGAGCCTGCCTCACTGACAGAAGCTGGAGATACTTTGGGGGAACATAGTCCCTGCACTTAAGAAGCTCACAACCTGCTAGAAAATTTCAGGCAAGTTATAAGTTAATTAATACTACCCATAATGCAGAATGTCCCATGGACTCTAGGAACTCATTCTGAGGGAGGAGAGGTTGAGAAGTCTTCTCAGACAGGATATGTGAGTCTTGAAGTGAATGGCTACTAAGGAAAGAAATGGAAGGAAGGTTTGAGAGGTTATCAGAGATAAGAATTGTATTCTATGTCAAGAATTTTATATTTTATCCTGAATGGAATGAAAAGCCATTCAATGTTTCATTTTTAGGGGTATTACATGTGTAGATTGACATTAAAAAATAAAAATCAGGAGACAATGTGGATAGAAAGAAGTTTAGACTGGAGGCAAGAAGGTGGTAAGTAAAGAGACTACTGTAATTGTTCAGGCTAAAACTACTGAAACCTAAGCTAAGGTAAGGATGGCAGAATAAAAATGTCAATGGGAATTTGGGATGAATATGGACAGAGATTATGAAGAGGGAAAAAAGCAGTCAATAACGGCCTCAAATTTTGTGTGGTGGAGCTGGGATACTGGAAACATTCCCAAAGAAAGGGACACAGGATAAGATTCAGGGAAAGTATTAATAGCAAGTTCATACTTGGACATGTTGACTTTGAAGTTTTTTTGCCTTGTGAGAGGACCCTAGTCATGTGTCTCTATATCAACCTCACTGTATTATGACCAAGCTGGTCCTTCTGCAAGGCTGTGATCAAAAGGTCAGCCAGGGCTGGGTTCTCATCTAAAGCTCCATTGGGGAAGACCCCACTTCTGTTTCTTAGCTTATGTGATTATTTGTAGCATTCAGTTTGCTGCAGACTGTCAGATTGAAGGCATCAATTTCTTAGTGGCTGCTGATTGGAGTCCAACCTAGACTCCTTGCCATATAGCCCTTTCCATAGGTAACTGATAAAGTTGCAGTGCTTTTTTAAAGCTAGCAAGAATGAGCATCTTTATGCAGTACAGTCATTACAATTTTGTGTAACATAATCACATACACTTAACTGCATGCACACCATCAACTTTGCTGTATTCTTAGTTATAAGCAAGTCACAGATTCCACCCCCTCCCCCAACCTTATTCAAAGGCAAAGGATCACACAAAAGTATGAATCCAGGAAGTGGGGATGCTGGGGGCCACCTTAGAGTCTACCCACCACACTTATTTTTGTTTGGTCTCCAACAGTTGGAAACCCTTGAACCCACTTTCTTACCTCCTATGGCCCCATGACCTAAGCAACTGGACACCAAATGGCATGCAAATATAGACCCACAACCTATCCATCTGTCTCAATTCAATCTCTTTTATGAAAAGCTCTCAAGGAAGCAATCCTCTTCCCTTCCCCCTCCACCATTCTGGTCTCATAGCACTTAAAAATAAACTAAGAGTTTCAAGAATTTGAGAGTCAAAAACTATATAACTCCCCCCAAAAATAATTCCATTTATTAAGTGCTTACTATATATCACTCACTATACTGGAAACCAAATATGTAATGTCTCCTCTATCTTCACAATGATACCAAGTTAAGTGCAAATATCATTCCTATCTTACAGATGGAAAAATTGAGACATGGAGAGCCTAAGATACTTGCCAAAGTCAAATAGTAAATTAAGCGGCAGGTAGTGGGCAATCTGACTCCAGAGCCCACACTCAAAATGAGTTTAGTCACTTAAACATCATCAGTTGCATTTCTAGGATCTTCTAAATGAGAAAATGTAAAAATTGTCAAAAGCTACTTTGAGTTCAGTTACAGTTTTATATACATTTGTAGATTTTGCTCCACAATAGAATCTACAAATATTTGCAAAACACAGTACATACATATGTGTAAATACTATTCTCTCCACAAACAGTGAGGATTGGCAACCACTGGCAGAGCCTCAGAGCCCTCCCCACATGGCTCCTCACCTGGGCGCTAGTGGCCCCTGTCCTGTTCTTTTGGTAGGTATCTCACCCAGAGGTGATTTTGCCATCCAGGGGAGTTGGCAATGTCTGGAGACATTTCTGATGGTCATGACTAGGAAGGGGTCACTACGGCATTGAATAGGTAAAGGCTGGGGATGCGGCTAAACCTCCTACAACAGGGCAGCCCCAACAACAAAGAATTATCCTGCCCAAAGTGTCAATAGTGTCAATCTTGAGAAACACACCTGTATATCAATACAAAATTCCCTAATTCTTCTATACATATTTGTCCTAACTCTCCAAGATAAACCAATATGCCATAGAGCAGGGACTTCTTGAGTTCTTCATCACCCCACCTTTCTCCTAACCTAAGTTCCAAACATGGTGAGTGTCCAAGAGATACTTTTGAATTGAAATTTATTTCAAAAATACAGTAGGCTTTATTTTTACATGAGTTATTTTTTCAATGATTAACACACTACCTCCAAATTAAGAGCTTCTACTTTGGGTTTACTGAAGGTTAATTTACTGCTGGAATTAATGCACTTCTACCCTGAGCAGCCCCTGGCACCTGTATAGTTGAATTAGCAAATCAAATCCTTGGTTTAGAAAACCAGATAAATAAAATAATATGCAAGATCGAGACAGAGAGACCCAGAAGCATCATCAAATGCCAAGGACTGGAAGATGTTTATTTCCTTATGCAACCACTCAGCCCTAAAGAAAGCCAAGGACATGCAAATAAACTAAGTTCCAAAAATTATCCTTTTATTTTTTTATCACAAATCATTGTGAGAGAAGAAAAGAGAACATTGTTTAAAAGCATGTCAGATGTATTTGCTGAATGATAAAACAGCCCCATTGTGTAGATATTAAGACAAGTATACCTTATAATTTTAGGAAGAAAAAGGAGCTATTATTCCATTTTCAACATAAGGAAATTTAAACCTGTATGTCAGACAATGAGCCAAACGACTATCCCAACAAATTTTCTACCAGCAGGGAAATGTCTGTAGTGGATTGCCTTGCCTCTGTGACTCCATCTCAGGCTACAGGCTAGTTCCTCATTCCCTCTCAGATAAACAAAAAACAAGTCCATTGAATCCCAAAATAACCTAAAATCTTTAGGACCACACCCACACTGCTAAGAAGGCTCCAGAATTATTCTGTCTGCTCCAGCACTGTACTTTCCAAGGAGAGCTAATGAATCAGACTGGACAGGGCCATGCAGTTTTTGAAGTTCAGGAGCGTCTTGATTACACGCAATTAGTGAGGCTGTGTACAGAAGTCCAGTGACTCACACAGCCTTGCAATCCAGCACAGTCAGCAGGGCTGGAAAACCAAGGTTAGCTCATTAGCTCCTGCTGTTTCCTACCTCTCAAAGAATCAAATCCATGCTGGTTGTTAAAGACCATGGCTGGCCACTTTGTACAATCAGTCACAGATTATTTTTAATGGGAGTATGAGAGATTCAAAGCAGTGGGGAACCCCGAAATCACTAAGAGTTACATTTGGAATTGTCTGGAGTTTTTTCTTTGAAACAACAGATCTAATTCCTCAAATACAATTTTCCCAGGTTTATTTGAACATTTTCTGAGCTCCCTGAGCACATGCTAAACAGCATCAGGAAACAATGCAGGTGTGTACCAGGGCCTAGGATAATGTGGCCTGCTGGTAAAGCTCATCTGAGCATTAGCCTGGTTCTGCAGGGTCAGTGAGCTCATGTGGGTAGATCGAGCCTTTGGCTACTAGCCCTCTCTTTATTCATTCCACCTCCCCTGGTTAAGCATTTACTCATGTGTAGGGTCTTTATTCTGACTTTCCCTTCCTTTCCTGGTGTCTGCTTTACCAGATTCTACACATTCTCCACAACTCAGTGGCCTAAATCAAGCTTCACCTCCTCTAAGAAGCCAGCCCTAACCAACTCCAGCCAACATGGTTTCACATTATTCTCTGAGCACCAGGCATCACGGCCATTGTTTGTTGAGCTCTCACAATGTTCCACACACCATGCCCAAATCTTTATACAACTGAACTAAGTTAATTTTCCTTGGGCAGGCATATATCATTACCCTCAGCTTACCAATGAGAAAACTGAGTCTAAGAGAAGAAAAGTAACTTACCCCAGATTGCACATATAGTAAGTAAACAGTGAAACTGGAACTCAAGCCCATGTCTGTCTTGGACATGAAATCAGGGCTCAGCAAACTTTTCTGTAAATCGCCACATAGTAAATATTTTAGGCTTTGCAGGCTACATATTCTCTCTTGCAACCTCTCAACTCTGTATTCAAATGTAGTGTGAAATCAGCCACATTTAAAAATGTAAAAATGAAGAAAACATTCTTAGCTCAGCAGTGGTATGAAAACAAGTGGCCCATGGGCCTGTATGAAACATTCTCCTAAGTAAAGTTAATGGGTGATAGCCATTCTGACAGGTGTGAGATGATATCTCTTTGTGGTTTTAATTTACATCTCTTCGATGATTAGAGACATTGAGCATTTTTTCATATGTGTACTGGCCATCTGTATGTCTTCTTTGGAGAAGTGTCCATTCAGATCCTCTGCCCATTTTTTAACTGAATTGTTTGTTTTCTTGGTGTTGAGTTCTATAAGTTCTTTATATATTTTGGGTATTAATCCCTTATCAGATGTATCACTGGCAAATATGTTCTCCCATTCAGTGGGTTGCCTTTTCATTTTGTTGATGGTTCCTTTTGCTGTGAAAAATCTTTTTAGTCTAATGTACTCCCATTTGTTAATTTCTTTCCTTTGTTTCCTTTGACCAAGGAGATATAGCAGCTAAGATATTGCTACAAAATCTGTCTGAGATTTTACTGCCTATGTTTTCTTCTATGATTTTTATGGTTTTGTGACTTACATTTAAGTCTGTAATCCATTCTGAATTTATTCTTGTACATGGTCTAAGTTGGTAGTCTAGTTTCATTTTATTTTTTTGGAAGGATCTGCCCAATTTTCCCAACACCATTTATGAGACTATCTTTACCCCATCAAGGAAGTTCTTGCCTCCTTGTCAAATATTAATTAACCACAAAGGTGCAGGTTTATTTCTGGGCTAATTCTATTCCATTGATCTGAATGCCTGTTCTTATGCCAGTACAATGCTGTTTTGATTACTATGGCCTTGTAATATAGTTTGATATCGGGTAGTGTGATACTTCCAATTTTGTTCTTCTTCCTCAAGATCACTGAGGCTATTTGGGATCTTTTGTGGCTCCTTACAAATTTTTGGAATATTTGTTTTAGATTCATGAGATATGTTGTTGGTATTTTAATAGGAATTATGTTGACTCTAGATTGCTTTGGGTAGTGTGGACATTTTAATAATGTTAATTTATCTTACCCATGAACACGATATATGCTTCCACTTATTTGTATCTTCCTCAATTTCTTTCTTCAGTATCCTATAATTTTCTGAGTATATGTCTTTTACCTCCTTGGTTAAATTTATTGCTAGGTACCTTATTTGTTTTGGTTGCAATAGTAAATGGAATTGTTTTCCCTTTTTTTAAGTATTCTTTATTGATTGTGCTATTACGGTTTTTCCAATTTTCCCCTTTATCCCTCCTCTACCCTGCCCACCCCCCACCCTCCAGCATTCCCCCAACCCTTAGTTCATGTCCATGGGTTATACATATTAAGTTCTTTGAGTTCTCTGTTTCCTATATCATTTTTTATCTCTCCCCATCTATTTTATGCCTACTAATTATGCTTCTTCCCTGTACCTTCCCTGTTATTCCTCTTTTCCCCGCTCCCCAGTGAAATCCTTCCATGTGATGTCCATTTCTCTGATTCTGTTTCTGTTCTAGTTGTTTGTTTAGTTTTTGTTTTCATTGTTTTTCTTTTCTTTTAGGTTCATTTGTTAAGAGTTGTGAGTTTGTTGTCATTTTATTATTCATATTTTTATCTTCTTTTTCATAGATAAGTCCCTTTAACATTTCATATAATAAGGGCTTGGTGATGATGAACTCCTTTAACTTGACCTTATCTGAGAAGCACTTTATCTGCCCTTCTATTCTAAATGAAAGCTTTGCTGGATAGAGCAATCTTGGATGTAGGTCCTTGCCTTTCGTGACTTCAAATACTTCTTTCCAGACCCTTCTTGCCTGCAAGGTTTCTTTTGAGAAATCAGCTGATAGTCTAATGAGAACTCCTTTGTAGGTAACTGTCTTCTTATTTCTTGCTGCTTCTAGGATTCTCACCTTCATTTTTACCTTGGCTAATGTAATTATGATGCACTTTGGTGTGTTCCTCCTTGAGTGCAACTTCTCTGGGACTCTCTGAGCTTCTTGGACTTCCTAGAAGTCTATTTTCTTCACCAGATTGGGGAAGTTTTCTTTCATTATTTGTTCAAATAAGTTTTCAATTTCTTGCCATTGTTTTTCTCCTTCTGGCACCCTTATAATTCAGATATTGGAATGTTTCAGGCTGTCCCAGAAGTTTGTAAGTCTCTCTTCACTTTTTTGAATTCCTGTTTCTTCATTCTGTTCTGGTTGGATGTTTATTTTTCCCTTTTGTTCCAAGTTGTTGCTTTGAGTCCTGGTTTCCTGACGCGGACACTGGCCCACAGTGTCCACAGCATCATGGATAAGACATGAGACATTCACACAGACTACCGAGTCCTGTGTGGAGGAAAAGGGACAGCACGGCTACCCTCTCAAGTGGAGGGTGCCTCGGAGTGGCCTGGCCACTCTCTCAAAAGAGAGCACCCCGATCCTTCCCTTCACAGGGTTTTTATTGGCTTTTCATTTGCACAAGAATACAGGTAAAGTTCATTAATCATTGTCAGACAGTAAGGATCAAACAGATAGATAACATTCAAAGGGCTCACACTGAGTTGGGGTCTTATCACCTAAAAAACTACACAACTTAAGAGGCTGAATTCATTCCCTGCCTGGGCCTTCATAATCTAATTAAGAGCATCCTCAGCAAGCAGGTTTCACAGGATCTTGCATATTCCTTTTTCAGGTCTGATCATCCCGGGAAGCCTGCAGTCCCCAGAGTGGATTGCACCACCCCTGGTTATTGTTACAGGCTTGAGTTGGGCAGAGGAGACAAAGGAGATTTGGATGTCTCACAGGTGGAATGAGGACTCAGGCTTTGTCAAAGCTGGGGGACAGGGGTTGATCACCCCCTCTCTTCCACAGCCCCCTGAGTCTTTCCCTGAGGGCCTTCCCACATGATCATGCTTGGCTTAGGTCCATCCTCCTCTGAGGAATGTTACCCGCAATTGGCTAACAGACCAAGCAATGGGGGCCAGACAAGGACCAGGCAGCACTCCTGCCAGGGAGATAAGCTTGTCTCCTTAGTGTCTCCTGGTCCAGAGGTCTCCCACTCAGCCTTAGCCATGGTGGGTTACAGCTTCTGAAACCAGGCAGGGCAGTTCCCAACAGTTTCCTTCCTGTCACTATGGGTTCCCTGAATATTTTGCTTTATTTCATTTTGGGTATCTTTCATTTGTTTTTTGTTTGTTTGTTTGTTTGTTTGTTTGTTTCATTTTTCAACCAGCTCAACCAGTTCTGTGAGCATTTTGATTACCAGGTCTTTAAATTCACCGTTAGATAGGTTCGCTATCTCCTCGTCACTTAGCTCTCTTTCTGAAGTTTTACTCTGTTCTTTCATTTGGGCCATATTTTTTTTCTCAGCATACCGGTCTGGTTGTTCTGGTTGACTTTTTATTTAATTTCTTGGTTGTCAGAGTTACATGCAGTTTGATTTTCTGGTACTTCTGGTTGGTTTTTTTTATTTTAGATTGGTTGTTATCTTCCTTTTGGTTGTGCAAGGAAGTGAAGGGTTTCTACCTACGCCTCCATCGTGGCTGGAACTCACTGGATTATTTTCTTTATTTCTCTTTCTGAAAGGTCATTACTGGTATATAAAAATGCCATCAATTTCTGAATGTTTTATATCCTGCTACTTAACCGAATTCATATCAGTTCTAGTAGTTTTTTTATGAAGTCTTTCGGGTTTTCTATATACACTATCATGTTATCTGCAAATAATGACAGTTTTACTTCCTCCTTTCCAATTTGGATGCCATTTATTTCTTCTTGTCTCATTGCTATGGTTAGAACTTCCAGTATTATGTTGAGTAAGAGTGGTGAAAGCATGACAAGTTACAGGCGACATATATTAGTATTTCCATTTCAGTGTTACTCTCACAGCAGGTAATAATCTTGTCCAAGTTTTACACCCCACTTTAGATGAAGGGCTGGGTATTGAAAAAATCAAGTTTTCTCAATTTTTTTTTTCCTTGTGCCACTATGTACCTCAGATGCCACAAGACTAGGTTATCCTACCTGCACCTAAAAAACTCCAAATGAATTTTATAACAATATCATTGTAGTCCTGCCCCCTGTGGTTTGGTTGATTGGAGCATCATCCATTGCTGAAAGGTTGCTGGTTGATTACTGGTTAGGGCAAATACCTAAGTTGCCTGCAGATTCTTGAATCTTATAGTAAACTACATTTGTTCAGCTAAGATGTTTATGGGAATACAGGTGGCACAGTTTGAGAATAAAATAATAATAAAGGAATTATTTTGTCAGTGGCTACTTTAAATGTATGTGGGAAACTACACTTCTAAATTGTTTCTTAAAAATTATTTTTGTAGTGCTGACACGTACAAGATGGCAGATTGGGACAGGGCTCTTCAGTGGGGCGGGACCTAGTCCAGAGCCCAGAGAAGAGTTAGAGATCCTGCACTGGAGCCAAAGAGCCAGGTCAGGGGACCCTCAGAGTGTGGCAAGGTGGCAGGAGGGCAACGGCAGAGGGGTGGTCTGCATCCATCCTGACCCTGGCACACAGGGCCATGGGTAACTTCTCTGCAAGCTTCACAAATATGCAGGAGAAATGAAGATAATGGTGTCTTTCACAACAGCCATGAACAAAAATAATCAGCATTATGAAAAATAAGAAATACAAATACTTCGCCAAGCCAGACCCACAAATTCACAAGTGCAATGAGTAGCCAAGCCAAACCAGATGGATGATGACAGAATGGACACCTAGTTCATGAACCTGTGGAAAAGGGATGCAGAGCTGACAAGTGGCACGTATGCAACAACTGAGCAACGGAACCAAGATGAGGGTTCCAAAAGGGCCTGTGCAGGGCCTTAACCTGCCTCTGGCCAGTGCTGTGAGTGCCAGGACTGCACGACCATGTGGGAGGTAGGAGCATGGTCAGAGTATTTGGGCAAGTGTGGCAAGGTGTCTATCATTGGTCCTTGAGGTGTATTAACCCTAGAAATAAATGTCTTCTCCACCAGACCCAAGGAGGCTGAGTGAGGGCTGTTGTACCTGTGGTCAATGGGTGACTGGGCTAAGCCCATCATAGGAACTTCAGATTTTTTTTGTTTAACAAAAAATGTTCCTAACACACTGGGCTCAAAGCCCCTCTTATGAGCTCACTGGTTCCGCGCCTTCACCCAGTTACCATGGACACTCAGCTAGAGGAGGGCCAACATTCCACATTTTGAGCTGTTGGAGAGGGAAGAGTGAGAAGGAAAGAGAGGAGAGTTGTGTGAGCTGTTGGAGAGAAAAGAGTGAAGCGATTCAGGAGAATCTTCCTGTGCTGAGCTGGCATGGGAGTCCACCTGAGAAACTGGTAAAAAGCAGGTACCTCAGTACCCATCATTGGGACCACAGTGCCACAAAGATCTGGAGTACTCACCACTGCAACCACGGTGCTGCTGTAGTCCATAGATCCCACCACTGGGAGTAGCTGAGGTCTGGAGCACCCACCACCAGAGCCACAGTGCCACTGAGGTCTAGAGCTCCCATCCCCGGGCACATGTTGCCCTCAGGTCTGGAGCACACAACCCAGGGACCACGGTGCCAATGAAGACTGGAGCACTCACTTGCAGGAACATGTTACCTCTGAGGTCTGCAGCACCAACCAGAACCTCACTGCCACTCATGGCCAAAGCAACAACCAGAACATCCATGGCACTCAAGCCTGACTCAGCCTGTATCCAGGTGAGCTGGAACCCATAAGGCTTCTGGATGATGGACACTAGTGCTAGGTTCAGACCCCAGAAACCAAGAATATTTCCGAAAAGGGAGGACTCTAGTAGCCCCCTTATGTTACATTTTTCTTTAATAAATTCTGCTTTAATGTTGAGAACTGCCCTGCCTGGTATCAGAAACTATAACACCCACCAAGGCTAAGGCTGAGGGAATGACCTTGGAACCGTAAGCCAGCAGGGAGACAAAAGCTTATCTCCCTGGCAGGAACACCGCTTCTGCTCCTTTTATTTCACCCTGCCTGGTCCCCAATGCTTGGTCGGTTAGCCAATGACGGGTAAGATTCCCCAAGGGGGGATGACCTAGACAGGCACAATCATGTGGGAGGCCCCCAAGGAAGGACTTTGGGGGCTACAGCAAAAGGGGGTGATAGACTCTCACCCCTCGGCTTTGACAAAGCCTGAGTGCTCATTGTCCACGAGAAAATCTCCTTATCTCTTAGCTGCCTTACTCCACCTAAGCCTGAAACAATGACAGGGTGGTGCCACCCTGTGCTGGAAAGGGCGGGTTCCCCGAGTGATCAGGCCTAAGAAAGAATATGTAAAATCTGTGAAACCTGCTTTGTTTAGAATGCTCTCGGTTGAATGAGAAGGGTCCAAGGAGGAAGTAAGTTTGTTCCTTAAAGTCTTTTACAGCTCTTTGATCCTGCTCAAAATAGGCCCTCAGACTTCCTTGTTGTCTATTGCTTGATCCTTTCTTCCTGGCAATGAGTAATGAGCTTTACCTGAATTCTTATGCAAACCAATTCAATGAAAGCCTGCTCAGGCGAGAGAATGGGGCACCCTAGGGTGCTCTCCCCTAGGGAGGGTGGCCCAGCGCTCCCCACTAGAGGGAGTGGCCGTCCAGTTCCTACTTCCCCACGGGACCTGGTTGTTTCTGTGTATGTTTTTCTCATGGGTCGACGAGCAATCCGCAGCGTTCCGCGGTCACTGCCGGACCCGGTGGCCGTGACATTTTAAAGCAAGAAAAGTCAACAATGATAGTGATGGGCCTTATAAAAAAGGCAATGGAAGTGAAGAAAGTGGACCATCAAATAAGATAAACTCAAATCCAACAACGGAAAATCGAGAAAGCTGGCCTGTTGCTCAATGAAAATATTCCAGGCTAACACTAAAGTCATGATGGCGAACTTGACCAAAAATGCTAAGAAGTATTGAAGGGAAATCAAAAATCAGTGGGACAAATATGCCCAAGAAAGTGGTCAGATGTTACCAACGAGACATGAATCAGCCTCCAAATATGCAAAACAAACTTCAGAGCTTCAAACAACACAGCTCTTGGAGAAAGAAAAGCTGGTCTCCAATTTCCAGCAGATGCAAGAGTCAGTGAGCAATATTTCACTGGGAAGGGAGAAGGCCAAAATACAGAGAGCTGCAGAAAATACAGGAGGAGCTAAAGAAAGCCCGAGCTGAGACAGCTGCAAAGGCCCAGGCCTGGTACCTCCAGGAGAAAGCATTACTGGAGAGACAACTGAATGAGCCAGTCATGAGCATGCTGGGGGAGAGAAGAAAAGGAGCTGAAAAGGAAGGCCCAGGCCTTGGAGGTGGCAGCAGAGAGGCATGCTTCCCAGCTGTGCCCCCTCAGAACAGACAGCCTGGACTCACACAGAGTCCCTCCAGCAGTCCCAGCAGTACCAAGAGAAAAAGATCCTCCAAAGCTGGTTAAAAATTCAAAAGCAGCAGCTGCCGCAGGAAAAGTGGTGGTCTGCAAAGAGCTCATATGCAAACAGGCAGGAACAGGAGTCCAGAAAGAGTTCACTGGCTGATGTGCCAGAATACCTGCTTAAAAGATGAAGAACTCACAGCAGGGTCTCCAGGGTCTCACAGGTGCTCCAGGGTCTCAAAGAAGTTCCCAATAGGGAATTGAATCACAGCTGAAGTGCTAGATATTTGTGTGACCAGCTTTCCTTTATTAGGTTTTTCTTTAATTAGCTCCTATTGATAAACCAGGTATTCCTCACACCTCCAGATCATGTAACACAACTTGCCAAACACTGATACATGAAACCAGGTGGAGAAAACCACCTTGAGTATTGAAAGGAAAACAGTTGTGTGATTTATTCCCTCTAGCTGAGGCAGATTTCTTTATAGGAATACACCTTTAAGGATAGCATCTCAGATTAACTATATTTAGTACTTTCAGCTTATAACAGATAGGTCCTTCCAAATGGCCAAGAGAAGGCAGAGGGCAGGGAGAAAACCCCAAGGTGAAACTGAAGGTCAAAAGTGACTTGCCCTCCCTGTGAAGGGAGGGACAGCCAGAGAAGGAAGCTTGTACAGAGCTGGTGGAACTGGAGACCTTGTCCACTCGCTAAGCATAGTGGCCAGAAGGTCAAAGGCAAACATAGCCAATACTGGCCTGCATTGTTTGTAAAGGGGGACAGTCCCACTGGCTTTCAGGGCACATGGGATTCTGGGAGGGGACTTTTCAATGGAGTGTGCTGAGAAGCAAAATCAGCTTTTTTTTCCCCCTCCCCCAGTGGGGGGTGGCCACAGTCACCAGAAGGACTGCCAACAGAGACCAGTGCAGTCCTGTGAGCGGAGGCCTAGGGTCACAGACTCCAAAAGATGCCTGGAGCTAGACAGCAACCTGAGACCAGCTAAGCCACCTACATTTATGATACTTTGGGTGGGGAAAAGAGGTTCCTAGAGCCACCTTGAACTGAGCTGGTAGAGTGTGGCAGGGTGATTTTTCTTTGGGAGTCTAACAGGAGATGAGCTTTCAGGCAGAAATTTGCCATTATTTCCAAAGACCTTGGTGATAATAGCACTGTGAACAGATTCATTCTTATGTTATTTTCAGTTCTGAACCTATGTAATAGTTGTAATGAAAAATATTTAAATAACTATTTTTGATGTCATACTCATTTTCTTTTCCCTTACATTTATTACCCAAATTTTTTAGACAGAAACTTCCCCTTATTTCAAATTATAATATTGTTAAATAAAAGTGGTGAAGAAGACAGCCCTGTCTTGTTCCACTTCTTAAGGGAAATGCTTTCAGTTTTTGCCCATTGAGTATGATGTTGGCTGTGGATTTATCATAAATGGCCTTTATTATATTGAGGTATGATCCCTCTATTACCCCTTTGATGAGAGCTTTCATGATACATGGGTGCTGGATTTTATCAATGCTTTTTCTGCATCTATTGATATGATCATGTGTTTTATATCCTTCATTTTGTTTAAGTGATGTATTTATTTATTGATTTGCAAATACTGTACCAACCTTGCATCCCCAGAATAAATCCAATTTAATAATGGTGTATGATCTCTTTAATGTATTGCTGGATCTGGTTTGTTATGATTTTCTTGAAGATTTTAGCACCTATATTCATCAGGGATGAATCAACAAACAGCAAGTGTTGATGAGGGTGTGGAGAGAAGGAAGCCCTCATGCACTGTTGGTGGGAATGCAGATTGGTGCAGCCGCTGTGCAAAACAGTATGGTGTTTCCTAAAAAAATTAAAAATTAACTGTCTTTTGACCCAGTGATTCCATTTCTGGGAATATATCCAAAGGAACCTAAAACACTAATTTGAAAGAACATAAGCACCCCTATTTTCATAGCAGCACTATTTACAATAGCCAAGATGTGGAAATAGCTCAAGTACCCATCAGTAGATGAGTGGATATAAAAGCTGTGGTACATTTACACCCTGGAATATTACTAGGCCATAAAAAAGAAGGAAATCTTACCTTTTGCGACAGAATGGGTGGACTTAGACAATATTATACTAACTGAAATAAGTCAATCAAAGAAAGATAAGTACATATGATCTCATTTATATGTGTAATTTAATGAATGAAATAATTTAACAAATAAAATAGAAACAGAGGCATGGATACATGGAACAGACTGACAGCTGTCAGAAGGAAGGGATGTTGAGGGACTGGATGAAAGAAATTGAAAAAACCTATATATAGAACACACAAATGCAAATAACAGTATGGTGATAGCCAGAGGGAAAGAAAGGTAGAGGGAGGTGGAAGAGGGCAAAGGGGGGATAAATGGGGACAGAAAGAGACTTGACTTTGAGTGATGGGTGGATGATGCAGCATGCAGATGATATTTTGTTGAGTTGTACACTTGAAACCTGTATGGTTTGGTTAACCCATGTCACCCCAATAAACTCAATAAAAAAGTATAAATAAACAATTAAATAAATAAATAAATAGTCAATGTGCTGCAAAACCTTTGTCAAGCTCCCCTACCCAAGTGAGCATAGCTCTAGACTTACCCACTTAACCTGTACTAGAGGTTTGTTTGAAGCCAAACTCTATCAGTGTTTCCCAAAGACCTCATAACCACCCTCCCCCAAGACAGAGGTCATTACTATCCCCCTTGAAGCAAATGTGCTTTGAGAAGTAAAGGAACTTCACAAGGTTAATTCACTGGTTAGGCACGTGCTGAAATTTCAACACAGGCAGCCTGACTCCAGAGCTGCATTTTCCATCTCCACAGCCAGTACATGACCATGCTGACTGAAGCTGGAACTGATACCTCTTCAGTGTGAGCACCCAGTATGGAGTCCTGGTCTCTTGGCTGCTCTGCTATCCCTGTGTCCACTGGAGATATTTCCAGTGCTACTGCAGTCTCTGGCCTCATGCCGCCTCTCACCACTTTAACCAGGCAGAAAACGTTTCAGCTAACTAAAGATCAAGGGTCATTTCAAAAGGCCTGATTTCACATTCCATTGTTAAACTTTGATGGGCCATTACATTCAGTAGAATGAATGATCTAAGGAATCAAATACATCACATCCCATTATGTAATTTTGTAAATTATAAGTAAATATTACAAGCACTGAGGAAATCATTTCCCAGAGCCCCTTACAGTCCCCGCTCCAGATGTGCCTGATGCCATTCTGAGGCACTCACCTCCCATAATAAACTAGGTTGTCATGTAACCCTTCCTCCTCTATAAGACTTCTTCTGCCCTAATTCTGCAAAAAAAAAAAAAAATGGATTAAAGACAAGCCCCATGCTGGCTGAGCAGAGAAAATGAGAAAACAGGTCCTGATTTCAAAGTAATAAATCCATGTTCTCCTCATGGGCTGATATGTCATCTGGTAGAGCAAATGTGAGTTTTAGATCCAGAAAACCAGTTTACTATCAGAGTGACCTTGAACCTCATTAATCCTCAGGTTCCTCGTCCACAGCAATAAGAACAAAAATCACTATGGCACAGGCTCTTCATTAAATGAAACAATATTTCTAAAGTGACTGGCCCAAATACTAGTCCCACCCTCTGCTTTTTCCTCTTAGATGAAGATTTTATCTTTAAACCACATGAAATAGAATAATAGCCAGAGTGTCTATTGTTTTACTTTCTGTACACATAATTTTAAACTTCCACAAGTAAAAGAGGCACTGTGATACATTTAAATTGGAATTATCTAAAGTGGTGGTCTTCCTAGATTTTTTTGAGGTCCACAGTGAAGTGTAGAAACTAGTTAGTAGAGTAAAAGCATATTTTGATCTAACTTACACACTCAGTGCAGGAAATATAATATGACTATCACCTAACTGGCCAAACATAGTTAGGTTTACAAAAGACAACTATATCCAAAAGTATGCAGTAGACACCAATCAGGCTGGTAGCTTAGGCCAGGCTCCTTGGTTCTCATCTCGACTCTCACACTTAGTAACTAAGGCAAACCCTTAGTCTTTCTGAGACTTGTTATCCTCATCTATAATATGGAATGATAGCGCCTGCCCTGTGAGCTTGTTATGATGGTGAAATGAGAAAAACCATGTAAATGCGTATTAAATACCTATAAATCCATACTAAATGTAAAGCAATTGGTATGCTGCCTAACTCCTTGATTCAATGCCTATAGATTATGATGATTAGTATTTTATAAATGTTGGTTCATTAATATCACTGAAGAGATTCTAAAGAAAGTGCTATTCTGAAAGAAGACCTGAAAGAGAATGCTGAGTAATAAAATTACTGGAAACAGTGGATGATCTAAGGTAACACCTTGACAAGAAATTTATTTCAACATGTTTGCAAAGATGTGTCTATGTGGAAATTCTGGCATGTTTGATAAAAACTCCACCACATTATCATCATGCTCGTGTATCTAACCAGACTGGGGAGTCTGTCACAGAACAAGTGTTGAGTTAAAATTGGATCATCGCTATCCAAATGAAGACAGTTTCTCAATTTCTTTTTTTATTTCTCCTTTCTCTACTTCTTGTCACCCTCCCACCAATGAAGTTGCTTACCCATGCCAAGAATATACAACTCAGAAATGAGATCAGGAACAAAATTAAAATGAAAAAGAAAGACCTAGGAGAATAAGAATATCAGAGAATGAAATCAAAGAACAGCACTATCTGATCATTCACACAATAAGCACTGTGCACTGCCCCGCACAGACACTCTAAGAACTGCTATGCTGTTGTCGCTAATCCCTATAACCAACATGCAAAGTACAGGTATCCTGGAAAAATGTAGGAGTTGGGGCACTGACCATCTGTGCAGTCAAAAATCTGTGTATAACTTTTGAACTCGACAAAATCTTAACTACAGTAATTCCTCAGCATCCTAGGGTTACTGACTTAAGGAACCCCTGCAGACACCAAAATCTATGGATGCTCAAATTCCTTGTATAAAATGGCATAGAAGAATACATACAGTCAGCTCACCATATCATGAATTCCCAACCATGCATCAAAAATACTATTTTCAATGGAACTGCCTTCGCACTCACAATTTACTGCTGGGATTATACCCTAAGAATCCTCAAACACCAATTCAAAAGAACCTACGCACCCAGTGTTAATAGCAGCATTATTTACAATAGCCAAGTGCTGGAAGCAACCTAAGTGCCCATCAATAAATGAGTGGGTCAAAAACCAGTGGTATATTTACACAATGGAATACTACACAGCAGAAAGAAGGAGCTCCTACCCTTTGCAACAGCATGGATGGAACTGGAGAGCATTATGCTAAGTGAAATAATCCAGGTGATGAAAGAGAAATACCACATGATCTCACCTATAAGTGGAACATAATCAACAAAACAAACAAGTAAGCAAAATAGAACTAGACACTGAAATAAAGAACAAACTGACAGTAACCAGAGGAGAGGTGGAAGGGGGATAACAGGGGAAGAAGGGGAATGGTCGTCAAGGACCATGTATATAAAGGATACATGAATAAAGCCAAAGGGGGGGAGGATTGAGGGTGGGAGGTGGGGGTCAGTAGGGTGAGGGAGAGGGGTAGGGGAGTGGGGGCAAATGGAGACAACTGTACTTGAACAATGATTTAAACAAATCAAACAAAAATACCATTTTCAATCTGTGGTTGGTTGAATCCACACATGGGACACTAAAGGATATGGGGGGCCAATTGCATTTTTTTTTAAATATCCATGCATAAGTGGACCTGTACAGTTCAAAATCATGCTGTTCAAGGGTCTGCTATGCGTATTTTTATGCCCATTTCACAGATCAAGAAATCAAGGCTTTTACAGATGAAGTGACTTGCTCTAGGTCACACAGCTAGTACATAGTACATCATGGAATCTTACCCTCTCTGGTAACAAAAACTCTTCCTAACAGCTACTGACACCTCTCCAAATCTGTGACAGGCAGAGGTCCTGTATAAAGAAACTTAAGTTGGCTCTTGCCCTCAAGGAGCATATAGTTTAATGGGATGGAAAGACAGAAACAAAGAATGATGGTACAATGTAAAATACATGCTCATCAGGGCTAAAAACAATGTGCTATGGGAGCTCCAAGAAGAAAAAACTCAATCCACAATGAAATGGCAATGTAAGAGTTAGGTATTAAAGGATGAATAAGAGATTGCCAACCAGAAAAGGGAAACAGACATGCAGGTCTGGGATAATCATGCAAACTGAAACACAGAGATAGGAAAGATCCTTGTATGTTGAAGGTAGTATAATGGGAGGTATCAAGCTGAGCAAATGGAAATAGACTGAAGACTGGAGGCTGACAGTGAAAAGTCTTGTCAGCCAGGTTATAGAGTATGGAGTGGATTCTGTTGACAAATTGCAGGCAGAAAAAGACCAGCAAGGCAGCTGTTGCACCAGGACAAAGTAAAGAGGACAAAGAAGGACAATGGAATGAAATGAAGGCAAATTCATGGGGTAGAGATGTCCTGGGAGGCATGCATATCAAAGGCTGACTTTAAGCACATGGAAGAAAAGATGATACCTTCTCAAAGGAGGTCTGACCAGGCAAAAACAGCGCATATGAGAAATAAGGGGAGTATTGGATACTTGATATTTAAGACACATAATTGAGAACGGAACCAGCCAATAGCATATTTGATTTGGTCCAGTAATAAATAAGGAAAGTTTCAAAAATGACAAGTGATGGAAATTAGCACAAGGTTTCTAAAAGAACTCAAAATGTAAAAGGTAAGATTCAATATTCTACTTCAAAACATTCTTAACTGAAAGGAATAAGAAATTAAAAGCAACAAAATTATAAAAAATTGAAAACAAACATAGTAAGTTTGGTTTGGAGATGAGACCACTGGGCCATGACATACTCACAAGGACATCAAGAAGTGAAACACCAACATCGGAGTGGAGCTTAACTGACCCGAGTACTAGAAGTGGTGTATATTGCCACAAGGACTGGGGTCATACCCACAGGGTCAGTTTTATGTATATTCCCCTATGAGAAAATCATGTATAGATGAGGAGCATGGATACAGGGTACAACCCAGGAAACACTAAGACCTGAAATGACAGCACAACTTCCTTGTTATCCTCAATACTGCCCCCATGATGCTGGCTGCAACTCATGACTCATACTCAGGAATTAAAATTCTCCCCAAAAAGCTGTTTCAATTACACACATGACTTCCACAGAAAGGAGGGTGATATATTTCTATTGATGCAGATAGAACTTTAAAACCCAGCCAATCCTCTGTCTGGAGGATTCAAGGAGAATTCCCACTAAGACAAGATAAAGACCATAAACACCATGTGCCTTGCCAAATGGAAGGAAAGACAATGGTTGACCAAACAGGAAGGTCCATAGACCAAGCTGCCAGGAAATCAAGGGAGAGTTTTAAGTGTTAGAGATGCCAAGTCCCTCGGAAAACACCTTGTCCAACTTGCTGCTCATAAATGAGAAAAACAAAGACCAAAATAAGGAAGATATTCCAGCCTCACACAGCACATGGAGACAGGAGAGGTGGAGAGAGAGGGAAAGCGAAGGAGAGAGGGAGAAAAACCAGGGCTTCTCACACCTTCCATTCCAAGATGCTGCTTTTCCCAGGGTCCTCAAGAAAAGCAGCCCCCTCTCTCTCCAGTGGGCTCAAACCCCTCTTGGGGAATTAAAGAGAGACCAGAGCTAAACCGGCCACACCCTGGTTCTGGTGATGGGTGGATGATTTCTTTCAGTTCCACTCTCAGAGCCTGCTCTGGTTTTGTGAGCATCTCCAGTGTGCCTCAGATTATTTTTTTCCCTATGAAAATGCAGGAACAACTATTTATTAGTCGATTCAGAAGGGACAGTCAGCTATTTACATCTGCAAGAGAGGAGAGTAGGCTCTTCCTGACAGATGCCATCCTCATGCCACAAGAATGCTTGTCCCATTGAAATAGAGGGACTCTGCTCTGGAAACCCTGTCTAACAGCTGGAAGGAAGCTCCTCCTTACAGCATAGCCTTTCTTGAGATTTTTGGGATTTCTAGATGTCTTGAAAAGATAGCCAACAATTGTTAGACCTAATAAAGGATTTTGTCTCCTCATGGCCAGACCTCTTTTGAGAGAGGTAAATAAGATGGTTACAATTTCCTTTTAAGACAGTCACATGCAGAAACAAACAGTAGTCAATCTTCATGATACTTTTATGATACAGAGGCAAATAAAGAAGTGAATCTGTGGATGGCAAGACATTAAAGAATAGACTAACAATAGAGCAGAATATAAAAGACTATAATAAAAAAGATTAAATATGTAATCAAACCTTAAGAATAAACTCCTGATGAATAGAAATGGCCATAATTTAAAAACAAAAATAGATTTGCTGAATTTCAATTTGAAGAATCCATCCACAGCACAAAAATAAACATGCAATATTTCAACCCTAGAATTTAAGCCCCTGTTTTCAAATCAATTGATCAAATACTCATGATTGCTGACTCTGGCTTCAAACACCATGAGACACAGGAGGAAAATATATAGCAGGCTTCTTATCCTAAGTAGCTGGAGACCCAATTTTGTGCAAGCAAGGTGTACACAACTGAATTAGGGGAAAAGAGAATTTATACAGTGAGAGGCAGAAGTCTTTAGGCTGTGACACAGCATCATGTGTTTTCTTCTTCCTGTCAAAGTAAGTCCTGGGGTGTCAATTTTCTTTGTGTTAAGATAGAAGTGCAACTACAGAGTGACTTTTGCTTCACTTTAAATAAAAAGAGCATTTTATCTACCAATGCAATTTAAAAAATCAAGTTAGGCAAAACTATAATTTAGTCTTCCAACTTTTAATCCAATGTTTCTCAAAATGAAGTCCAGGAACAATGTGTATAAACATCAACCAGGACACAATTTTTTTTTCAGCTTATAATGTTTTCCTATTGTTTAGATATTTTTCCCCTAAAGAAAACGAATTTATAGCATAAAAACTCAGGTATCAGAAAGACTCAAAAGACTGTTTTTTACTTTGTTCAAGTTTTGTTTCCAGGCATTAAGCATGCCATGCAGTTGTTGCCATCGCTGTTTTCCAGATGTCCACTGCGTGCTATGACTGACAGCTACTTTTCTCTGGGTCTGATCAAGGTTGCAGTAGACCATTTTTGTTTTCACTGCATCAATAATAAATGCTTCCACATTAGCAGCTTCAATGTGAAGCTCGCCTTCCAAACACTTGACTGGTTTTAAAGTAAGAAGATGGTGAAAAAGAAATGCACTCACAGAGCCCCTCTTAGAGCCTGCTTCTTAATCTGAGCAATGGGAATTATAATGGCACATACCTCATAATGTTATCAAGAGAGTAAGTGAAATAATTTACATGAAATACTTATAACCAAGCCTGACATCCAGTACTTTGATCTAAGGTTCAGTCAGCTATCAGCTGCTACTATTTTTATTGCTGCTATTGCTCTCTTACATATGAGT
This sequence comes from Tonatia bakeri, assembly GCA_004024845.1. Lineage (NCBI taxonomy): Eukaryota > Metazoa > Chordata > Mammalia > Chiroptera > Phyllostomidae > Tonatia > Tonatia bakeri. Next base: position 82,724 of record PVIA01005086.1, read on the forward strand.
ACATGTTCTCTACTCCCTCCTAGAGCAGGGATTGGCAAACTATGGCCCAAGGGCCGGCCGAATGTAATCCACCACACATTTTCATATGGCCCCAAGCTAAACGTAGTCTTTACATTTTTTTCCTTTTTAAAATTATTTTATTGTTGTTCAATTACAGTTGTCTGCACTCACCCCCCACCACTCCTCCTCCACCCCAGCCAAACCCACCTCCCTAGTTTTCACATTTTCAAATGCTTGAAAAAAATCAGAAGAATCACACTTCATTACATGAATATTATGTAAAATTAAAATGCCAGTGTTCACAAATAGAATTTTATTGAAACACAGCCACTCCTATACATTTATATATTTTCTACTTCTGCTCTCAAGCAGTTGCAACAAAGACTGTCTGACCTGCAAAGCCTAAAATATTTATCATGTGACCCTTTACAAAAAATGTTTGCTGACCCCCAAGGTGTGGTGTCCAAGGAGGCCCTTGTGCCTTGCTGCTCACAGCTTGTCAAGTCTGTGTCAGCACTGGGTATGAACACCACTCTGCACTGAGTTCCCTGGCTGTTTATTCTCCAGTTGTCAGTACCCACATTTGGCTGTTGGTTCCCATTTGTTTGGAGGAATCAGGACAATCCTTTTAATCCCTTTTTGTTCTCTTTTCCCTTTCTATTTTGTGTTGTGCTATATAAAAAGGATCCCAGGGTAGAACATAGGCAATAGGCCCTATAAGCCTGTTTTTTTAGCTAGTCACACATATCAGCGATTTTGTGGTTCTCGCTGAAGAACCATCTGGACAAGATTTTCTGTGGGTCACCAATAGAACTGGGTAAGGTTCTCCTTCCATTTATGCTTTTTTGTCCTGAGAATTTTATTTTAATATAGGCAGAGCATTCTCTCTGGAGGGCACAGATTGTCAGATCTGTGTTTGAAAGCAGCCACCTGTCAGGTTGAGGGTCCAAGCACAAGCACCACTTTCAACAGCCACCAGGTCTCATGGGGTAAGTCCAGTACCTCTCCTCCCCCAGGAAAAACCCGTGCAGTTGTACTCTCATTACAACCCTGATTCTTGTGCCTATCTCAACTAATTCCACCAAGGCTACGTTCCTCTAGAGGTAGTTTGACTTAAAATTGTTTGACAGATAAGATGTTGTAGCAGGAAAAAGCAGGGAGTAGAGACTTCTCGGGCTCAATGGGCAGCACTTTCAGGGGAAGAATTTCCAAAGAAAATTCTGGTTCAAAAATTGTTTCACTAAAAGATTCTTTGACCAAAGGTAACAAACAGTTCAACAATCTTAAGCAACAACAAATGAGACTCATTTCCCTAATAAATCCTCCCCACCCCACCCCGTCTTCATCCTCCTGCTGCCTCCCTACAGTCCCCTTATCCTTCTGTTCTCTCCCCATCGGCACCCTTGTCAACTACTCTACTCTTTATCCAGGCCCCCTACCTTTTCCCAATGACACTCTTAGGACCCTAAGATGCCAATTGTATCTAAAGATCCATCCTGAATGCCATGAGCCTAATATTCAGGCAACTATAGAATTTAAACCCTGGACCAATAAATACAGACTGGGCTATAATTCAATCATGCTGACAAATGGTGAAACTGTAAAAGATTTTCAGGATAAGCTGAAAAATAACTTTCAACCACATTCAGGAGTTAAATAAGGTACAGATCTAACAGGAGCTCTTTAATCTTGGCCAGAAATACTCCCACTAGCCCTTATGACCATGTGGTCCACTCACTTGTAGACACATTAGTTATTCTCCTATGAATGAGTAACTGAAAAGCCCGTAAGTTTTGAGATTTCACTTCAAATACTAGATCATGTCCTGCTGCACACAGACATGGCATAATGTTGCAAACGACTCATTGTACTATACCCAGCCCTATTACCAACAAGTTAAGGTCCCCTTCCTACATCTTCCTAAACAGCCTCTTCATGACCTTCAGGATATTTGTCAATTGTAAGAAACATTAGAGAAAACCTGCTCCTGGACCTTGTTGTAAAAGACATTATCAGGTACTGTTAAAAATAAATACAGTGGTGAAACTCCAAGGAGTCACTCCCTGAGTTCCTGTTTCACAATTAGAGAAGCAGAATTCCACTAAAACTGGAAGGCTGTTAATATATGGGGACCTCAAACTGAGGATTCTCAGAGACCCTCTAGGAGTAGTTAATTTTCAGAAGTGGACAGCTGACCCAAGACCTTTGGAACAAGTTCATGAACTCAGATAAAGGACAGTTTCCACTCAAGGCATTGGACCAAGACTCCTATCTAATTCCTGTTTTATCATCTGCCTCCCATAATCATTTTTTTCATTTTTATAGACCCCTGATTGTTGTCCATTCATAATAGCCATTTTTCTCTTTTCTTTCCTCTTACAATTGTTAGGGCAGAATATAATCATTTTTAGATAATCCCAAACAGTAGCCACTACCTTAATCTTACTGATTGCTGGATATCCCACCCGTCACCAGATACCTGTGATACAGTTCCCCAGACAGGTCAAGACTCATCAAATGAGACTGTAGAGAATTATAGTCAATGGCATTTCCACTTACATCTATGTGGCCAAATAACTTAAATCAATGTGTGCTTTTGCTAGTGACCTTCTCTCCCAGAAAAAAAGAATTAATTACTACAGTCTGTGGTTTACATCCTATGCAATTTCACACTTGAATTCAACAAATTTCCTAAAGTAATGATCAAGATATTTGCCACCTGAAGGAAACTCCTGGAGATTCAAATATGTAACCAGGTAACTTGATACTTTGGTTCTGATCTCATGTTATCAATAACTACTTTTGTCCTGTATCTCCATGAGCACATCCTGGGTATTACTCATTTTGTAGCTAAAATACCTGACTCCATTTGCCTCAGACTAATATTTCATGCATGTCAAGAATAATATTCTAAGACCTGCCCATGCACAGACACTCTTAAATCTATAAATCACCAAAGCTGGACATGAGCTCCAAAAGGAAGCCACCCTTGATTATTCAGGCACTCTACCTAGGCAAACGACTGACTTACTGTTTATGTAAATAATCAGAGCAATGTTCCCAATCTTTCTAAGAGAAACATCTGCAAGAAAGTAATGACTAACTCTGGCAAAAGTTATTAAAATACCACTTCGGTCCTAGATGAATGCAGATCAGTCTCAACTCATTAGCAGAAGCAGTGATGAACCAGTGCATTGCTCTAGATTTCTGGTTGGTTAGTCATGGTGGTGTCTGTGCCATTGCTAATACTGCTTGCTGTGCTTGTATCAATGGAACAGGAAAGGTGGAATAGGCTAAACATTACCTTAAAGAAAGAGTTACTGTCCTGGCTGGGAGGCTCAGTCAGTTGGAAGTCAGTTTGGTGGGTTGTCCCATACACCAAAAATTTGCAGCTTCAACTCCTGGTCAGGGCACATACCTAGGTTGCAGATTTGATCCCCAGTAGGGGCATATATGGGAGACAACCGATTTCTCTCTCTCTCTTTCTCCCTGCCCCAAATAAATATATCCTCAGATGAGAATTAATAATAATAATTTAAAAAGTTATTTGGCTTTCTACGGTTAATCCTCATGGCCTATAAAATTGTTCTTTTGGCTTGGGTTGAACAATTGGTGTTCCTACTTCTGAAACAACTTCTAAAGACTATTATTGTTCTCACTTTTGTCATAGTGACCAAATGACTCCCCTGATTTTAAAAAAAAAAAAAAGGCAAGAAGATAGACAGCAGGATGACAGCTAAGGTGGGAAGGGAGTTAGGGGGTGGGGGGGATTGAGACAAAAGGTGTAAGGACTCACGGACATGGACAATAGTGTGAATGCAGGATGGTAGTGGGGGGAAAAGGGGCTAAATGATAATAGAAAAAACAAAATAATTTTTTTAAAAGATCTTGTAACACACTTGATTGTGGAGACAACTAGATAATCTCTGACAGCTGAAGGTCTGAATCTCTAGCCCTTCCTGCATTAGTCAACCACTCACAAGCAAAGAATGATGAAAAGAGAGAACTATAAGACTGAATATGTAAGCAGACATAGCCATAAAAACTCTGACCCAAAAACTCTGTTGCAACCAGCCTGCAACTGTCAAGATTTAGTCAATGATGCAAGCTTCCCTATTTTTTTGTCCCTGCTTCTAACTCAAGGGCAAATAACCAGAGGAAGCCGAGTATTCTCCCCAAAACCAATCACATAAGATGCCTTGCTTCTAGTTAACCTGCCTTGCTTCTAGTTAAAACCTCCCCTACCAAACCACATATAACTGGAGGTTCCCCTTTTTCACTGTAGAGCTTTCCCACTCTACCAACTACCTCTAAGAGTCTCTGTCAAAGGCAAGTGATGGCAGCTGCTTTCCTTGTGATAGATAGCAAGCTCTGAATAAATAGCAATAGGTCTCATTTGGATGATCTTTATTTATTCCCACACTACATATAATTACACATACACACAAATAACAGGGTCATGTGCAAGACACTAGAAATTCCAGCAGGCATATACAGAGGGTTACTCCTCAATGAAGGAGCACTTTCTCACCGCCACCCTACTCACCAAGTGCTCAAGTGCAATTGCTATCACCTACAAATATGACCTTCCCAGGTAGGGAAATGTGGCTTTCTTGGATAGCCTGACACTCTACCACTACACCCAGACTCTGCTCAGAGATGGGAAAGCAAAGGGGGAAAAATTGGGACAACTGTAATAGAATAACAATAAAAAAATCATTTTTTAATATTTTATTTATTTATTTTTAGGTGGAGGAAGGAGAAAGAGAGGGAGAGAAATATCACTGTAAGAGAGAAGCATTGATTGGTTGCCTCTCATATGCACCCCAACTGGGGACCAAACCCACAACCCAGGCATGTGCCATGGCCAGGAATTGAACCAGCAAACTTTAGCTTTGTGAGACAATGCCCCACCAACTGAGCCATACCAGTCAGGGCAGGGATGGCACTTTTTAACCATATGCCATGGCACAACCAAAAGTGGTTACAGGTGTGCTGAGAAGTCATTGGTTCCCACACCACCACCATAGCAAGGCACCCTAGTCATGGGCAACTTCATCTGCTCACTCTAGAGCGGCGTGGAAATATTACCATTTTCTGTACATGCTATGGCTGGAGAAAACTGGAATGCCACTAAGGAGTTTCCATGCCATCTGACTCTTGGATTTCTCACACTGTGTACCAGCCTTTGCCCAAGGGAGGAATTTGTATGGGCCAAATGGGCTTTGGCAAGACACCCAAAATGAGAAGGACATGAATATGATGCTTTCAATGGGTAAGACAGTAACCTCCAAGGAAATGAGGTGAAGAGTTCTGTGACTAGGAGGTGTTCCGTGCTTTCAAATTCTGAGAACTATAAAAGCCAGAAGCTGCAGCATGGCTCCAAACAGATGGAGCTGATAACGTTCTCACATTCCCACTAATGGCAGGACATCTAAATTATATTGATTAACATTATCAACATTAAATAATATTGCTAAGGTTACTTATAGCATAACAATATACCTAACACTCAATAAGCTTTCACTATATTCTAGGCACTATCACCAAGTACTTCGCTTGTTTTTTTCTCAGGTAATCCTCACAACAGCTTGGTGATAAAGGTTCTATTAATAAACCCATTATACAGATAAGGACTCTTAAGCTAAGAAAATTGGAGCAAGGTCACATAACAGAACAGGAGCTAGAACTCACCTATAATCTATTTGACTTCCTACCATGAGCTATTAACTTTGAATTACAGACCTATATATTTTCCATATTTAACTGACCACACATTAGCAACTCAGGCACGACAGTTTAGTATGAAGAAAAACAATGTATACACAGGAGAAAAAAATCCTCATTACTCAGCAACCGGAAATTAAATTCTAATTTATGTCAAGTTAGCTATTAATATTTATGACAAGTCTAATTAGATGCTTATATAGCACTTTTGACAAATATGGAATATAAATTCCTTTTAGTGTTTCATTTTACTGTGTTTTTAAAATTGACTTTGTATCAGCAATTGTCTTCCAAATTATGTGAGATGATAGCCACTGAAGTAATTGCATGAATTGTAACTGTCTATTTTGTGCATCGGGCCAGTGTTTCATCAGCATTTTCAGCCAAATGTTAATGGAAATTTAACTAATATATTTTAAACATAATGATCCATAAAACTACATGGAAGCTGATCTATATGTCATACTAATATTTGTTATTTAAAAAAAGTAAATTCAGTAACTTGTTATTTTTATACAGTCAATTTCTATAAACTGAAAAAGAGAAGGGAATTTGAAAGTCATTTAGTCTATTCAACCTCAGGATGTGTTACTTCCTAAATTTGAATATAGGATATAAATAATCTGGAACATTGCCATATCATGAAAGCATAATGAAGGGTCAACAGGGGATTAGCTGCAGAGCCCTTCGCCTTCCCCATCTCACCATCTCCACCCCTCCCAACTTTATGCTGGAAATAGACAGCAGCATATTGGTCTAGAGCAGCAATTTTCTACCTTTTCATCTCACAGCAAACATAAACTAAATACTAAAATTCTACGGTACTCACACCAGACCGTTATTGTTGTATTGGCTATTGTCATTATTTTATTTGACAGTCTAAGAGAAAAGAGGTCAGTCCCCTGACTACATAGTCAGGTATTGCATGTTTTAAAAATTCTCAGGGCACACCAGCTGAATATTGTTGGTCTAAAGCAACGGTTGGTAAATTTCTTTAAAGGGCTAGATAATATTTATTTTAGTCTTTGCTGACCAGATGGTCTCTGTCACAACTACCATTGTAACATGAAAGCAGCCAGAGACAATGCTTAAATGAGTAAGTGTAGTTATTGTATAAACTTTATTTATAAATAATTTTATATTTTTAAATTTTTTCACTTTATAAAGTTTAAGAACATGAAAATTTTTCATGTGCTGTGAAATATTATTCTTTGGATTATTTTCAACCATTTAAAAATGAAAATGGATTCTTGCTCATGGTTTATACAAAAATAGAAGGGGGAGCTGACATCACCCTCAGGTTCTAGTTTGCTGGCCCCTGGGGTCTAAAGCAGAGTTACCCAGTTTGTTCTTTTAATAATTGCATCCTCAGTCAAGTTCACACCTTGCATTCCCACCTCCTTGGAGAGATCATCCAGTATTTGTTTTCAAGCAATAAACAGAGCTAATACTTGTTAACCGCTTACTGTATGTCAGGCCATGTGTGAAATGCTTTGGGTATATCATTTCATTTATTCCTCCCCTTAACTTTAATAGTCAGTTCCATCAATATCTCCATTTTACAAAGGAGGAAACAGAGAGAGATTAAGTCAGAAACTGGTAAATGGTAGAACTAAACAGTCCCTGTTATCTGTACCCCACGGATAGACGCCTTCCAAAAAAGGCTTCTGTGGGTCAGGAGGCAGAAGAGAAAAGTTACAGTCAACTGGGAAGCCTAATATGAAGAATAGCAAACAGAAGACATCAACAAAGCAAAGGACATAACCACCAACAGAATAAGGAAAGTTCCTATTTCTATATTTCTTTTGAAAATTACTAGTCTTGCTTATCTCCTTTATTCAATGCTGAACTCTGTCAGTTTCAATGTAACAATATTTGCCACTGAGTATGAAAAACTGGAGCCTCCTAAAATCTAATTGAGCATTTATTCACTGTCCAGAAAGGTAACCTCCATATTTTACCTTTTATGGATTGGATGAAACCAGCCATCCCTGTGTGTTCTTCCTTGGTACTTGCATCAGGAGAGAGGACCGAGGATGCTCCCAAAGTTACCATGTCATATCTGCACATAACCCCAAAACATGGGGTCTAACACCAGGGTGGGAAGAGGCAAGAGTTAGGTCCAAGGTCAAGGATCCTTGGTTAGAGTCAGGCAAACAGGGTAAGTCCAGGAGACCCAGCAGGAGGAAGAACTTGGCAACAAATATGTACTGAACATCATTTTATGCCCACAAATATAAGTTTTAGGGACACAGCTGTGGACAAGACAGACATGGTTCTTGCCCTCATTGGGTTTACAAGCTATTGTAGGAAGGCAATCCACTAATGCCTAAATCCACCAATAAAGGCAGAGGAACTTATTTGGTTGGCCAGAAAGTTCCATTTGTTTTTTTATTTGTTCCATAAATGATTCTGTAGTGCTTAGTTTTCATTAACTTCATTAGAATTCAAAACAATTTTGTTAGACTGTATTGTGACAGCTGTCACGTCAGCGTGCATTCACAAAACTTTCCAAAATTGTGAATTTTTGTGTAGCTATTCTGATATTGAAGATGGAAGATACTAAGTGACATTTTCAGCATATTATGCTTTATTATTTCAAAAAAGGCAAAAACACAACTGAAACACACAAGAAAGGTTTGTACAGTGTATGGAGAAGATGCTGTGATTGGTCAAATATGTCAAAAGTGGTCTGCGAAGGTCTGTGCTGGAGATTTCTCACTGGATGGTGCTCTACAGTCGGGTAGACTAGCTGAAGTTGATAGCGATGACATTAAGACTTTAATTGAGAACAATCAACATTATACAGCACAGGAGATAGCCGACATTCTCAAAATACCCAAATCAATAAAGTTATGGTGAAAATTTAAAAACATGTCTTTTATTCTACAGAAAAAAAACTATAAAGACCTTTTGGTCAACCCAATACAATTAGGAAATCCTGAATCCCATGGGAATACCAATTGAAAAAGAACCATTAAGGAAGCTGTGATAGGCAGCCTTTGAAATGGTTCCCAACGATCCACACCTACTTATATGCATGCCTTTGTGTAATCCCCTCCCCCACCCCATGAATGTGGACTGGACCTAGCAACTTGCTTCTATTAAACAAAATATAGCAAAAGGGATGGGATGTCACATCGGAAATTAAGTTATTAAAAACAGTAACTGCTGCCTATTTGCATCCTCTCTCTTTTTTGGTCTCCCTTACACATTCACTGAGGGAAGCCAGCTACTATGTGTAAACTGCCCTATGAAGGAGCCCAGTTGGCACAGAATTGAAAACAGCTTCCAACAATAGCCTATGAGGAACTGAGGCCTTCAGTCCCAAGCCTGCAACAAACTGAGTCCTGCCAACGGCCTCATGAATGAGCTTAAAACCAGATCCTCTCTCAGTCAAGCCTTCAGATAACGCTGCAGCCCCAGCCAGCACATTGATTACAGCTTGCTGGAGACCCTGCGCCAGAGGAATCAGCTGAGCTGCTCCCAGATTCCTGAACCACAGAAACTATGAGAAAATAAATATCATTCTTTAAAGCCACTAAATTTGGGGAAAATTTGTTATGTAGCAATAGATAAACTAATACTGATAACAAACCAATACCCTCAGAAAATACCCACCTAAATTTTTTTTCAAACTTCTCTTATTTACCACAAAAGAAACAGATTCTAAGGATATTCAGTGCCATAATCCAGAAGCTCAGATATCGTGACATCGATTTTACAAGTGGAAATCATCTCTCCTAATGGGTGAGGCTGAGCTAGTTCCAACTATTCAATAGGAATATCACTGGCTCCCAGAAAAAAAGTGATGTGAAACAAGAAAGTGCCTCTTTTTCCATGGACTGGGTGTAACAGTGGGGCAGAACAGGGGGATCCTACTAGAACCAGAATGGCAGAAAAGTGCAGTAAATAAAGAGGTCACAATAAATGGGAGGCAGTAGATCAACTGGCTTTCCATAAGTTTACTTGTTCAAGGGTAAGATGCACATAAGTGTTCTTTAGTGCTCCACAGCACTCTGGTTTTCCCTGTCAAATCCCTTAAGATGCTGAACTGCCAACTGTTTACTGTCCAGTTTCTCCCATTAGAGTGGTAGGACAATGTCAGTCTCCATCACCACTGTATCCTCAGTGTCTAGTACAGTGCCTGACACAGATTAAGAATGCAATACATCTTTTGCCAAATGAGCAAAACACAATCCCACTTCTGTGACAGGAAACATGCATAGAAAATGAGTAGAAAGGAATACATCAAAACATAAACAATGACTATCACTAAATGGAAGAGTATAATCCTTTTTTATTTGATAAATTTGTCTGGATTTTCCAGAATGTTTTCAATGCAGAGAGAAATACCAGAGACTACCATAAGACAGACTTTTTAGGCCCATTCAGATTATTTTTACAATTTTATGATCTTGAGATTGCTGCCATCACTTTCTAAATTCAAAGACTTATTTATAATAAGATTATCATCTCACTTGTCAATTTTTAACCTGACAACTGAATTCTCAAACGCCATGTGGAAACTTTCAAATATAAATTAAGAGATTAACACCTGCAGAACAATATTATGCAAACAGCTACAACTGGCTTTTATCTTCAAATAGAATGAACCACTTCACACTTCAGGCCCCCAAAAAGATATCAAATGGCAGAACATATTGTATTAAAAATAACCACATGAGAATCTTCGGATTGTGTAGTACCTTGCTCCAACCTGTCTTTAAAAATGCATTGGAGCATCCAACCTACAAAACAAGATTACCCTCAAAGGCAGTCAATTAAGTGGAAAGAGATTTTGTATGTGTGTGTGTACATACATTTCTATCATGAATCACTGGACTAGATTACAAAAGCAGTAGAGAACAGTAACTCTCCCAAAGGGTCAATACCTTCTGCTTTGGAAACAAAGGCAGACACCTGAACCTATTCCCCAGATATACTCTAAATTTATACAGATAGAAAGCATTTCTTCCATATAATTCTGAGTTTCAAAGAGCTCAAAATCATCCACATGTCCCCAGTTTAGAACTTTACAAGTAAGCCAAATGAACTGGGCTCAGAGACAAGCTGCCATGCCTGCCTAGTCACGACTATACTTGCAGTGTGCCAGCAACAGAGATGGGACACCTCCACTGCCACAGGGCACTCCGATTCTGGTAGAACACATCCATCCAAGAAACCTTGCCGCTGAGGTAAGCCCCACACAGGCCACTGGAAATATGATGCAAACTATATATGCAATTTTTTAAAAGATTTATTTATTTAGTTAGTTATTTTTAGAGAGAGGGGAAGGGAAGGAGAAAGAGAGAAAGAAACATCAATGTATCATTCCGTCTCGCACCCCCTACTGGGGACTCAGCTCGCAACCCAGACATGTGCCCTAGGCTGGGAATCAAACCAGCGACCTTTTGTTTCGCAGACCTGCACTCAATCCACTGAGATACACCAGACGGGGCGCTATATATGCAATTTGATATTTTCTAGTTACATTTAAAAAATATTAAAACAAACAGGCCAAATTAATTTCAATAATACATTTCATTTAATCTATTATATAGGTCCAGCAGAAGTAACACCTGCTTGAATGTGGTTGGTGGAGTAATAATATGGGTGTAGTAATTTATGGTTTTAATTTGAACATTTTGCCTAAAATGTCATATGGTGTGCTTGAGTGTGATATTGTTATATTACAGAATTACATGCTTATGACTTTGTAATTTTTTTAAAAAGGGTGTTTTTTGTTCCAGACGCTGGCACAAAAAAATAAGATCATTTACAAAAAATTTAAAAATTAGATCGTTTTTAACATGTAATAAATATCAAAAATTGCTGAGATACTTTACAATCTTTGTATTCAGTCTTAAATTTCATGTGTATGTCACACTTTCAAACCCATCTCAACTCAGAAGCCCACATTCTAAAGACTCAATAGCCACATGTGGTTCCTAACTACTACGTTGTATAGGAGAAGTGCAGGATTAGTGTACCTACCTGATTACTCAGGAGAGACCTTTTTGTGCTCTTTATCACTAATCAAGATAGCTCACCTACCAAGACTTTAAACTAAAGCCCAACCACATAAAGATGAGAAAGCAAAATAACCTGGTGCAGCTTCTGTTTACTCATGAAATAATATACACTGAGCACCTTCTGTATGCTGGCATTGAATCAAGGGCTTTCAATAGCTCATTTCTAGTAATGCTCACAACAACCTTATGAGAAAATACAACATAACCCCCATTTTACAGATGAGAAAACTGACACACAGAGATTAATTAATGTCACTAATGCACACTTCTAGCAGGTTGTGGTGCTTGAATTTCAACCCAAGCAGTCTGGTTCTAAAACATACACTCTTACCCACTGCACTTATGCAACAATGAGGTGGAAAGTAAGGACAGGAGACAAATGGTTAAGAAATCTTAGTCTGATGTGAGTGTGCACATCAGAAAAGACCCAGGAAAGTACTTGAAAAGGCTGGGACAGAAATCTAGGTTTGTGGTAGAGAGATAAATTCACCTACAAGGTAAGGAAGGGAAGAGAACAAGAAACATGCTCAAGGGGAAAAAGAATTGGCAACAATTTGAACATTTTTGTGTCAATAATTGTTGACAATGACAATGACAGTGATGATGATGATAAGAACTAACATTTTTAGAGCCTTTGCTCTGGGCCAGGCATTAAGTCAGGGTTTCTCAACCCCACTACTACTGACAGTTGGGGCCAAATTACAGTGGTGAGGGTTGTCCTGTGTATCATAGGACATTTAGCAGCATCCCTGGCCTCTACCCACTAGGTGACAGTAACAGCTCTCCACCCCCACCAGGTGTGTCAATCAAAAATATCTTTAGACATTGCCATATGGCCCCCTAGGAGGCAAAATTTTCACTAATTTAGAACCCCTGTACTAAGTGCTTCACATACAATTTCTCATGTATTCTTTACAGCAGCCCTACAGGGAAGAAACATTATCACACTCACTCTACAGATGAGAAAACTGAGGATCTGCTTGGGCAGCTGACCTGAGGTCCCACCACTAATAAATGAAAGAGCTAGGACTGGAATCCAAGTTTCTCTGATTCTAAAGCATATTCTTTCTTCTGGTCAATACAATTTTCCCTCCTGTCTCAGATTCATATACAAATTTGCATGCTCCCCAAACCTCTTCTGATCCCAGGGAGAAATGGAAACAAAACATCAGTTGCAAAGCTCACTGGTGGGAAGTTCTCTTACCAAAACGACCTTTAGGTTAATCTTCTGCTCTTTTAGCTCTATTTGTACCCATGTTTTCATGGTTAATCACCTTTCAGCATAGTATGAATGAAAAAAAGTTTAAAGTCTGAATACATTCTTATGGAGAGTGTGTTCTTATGTTCTTGTTTTGGGGGTTTTATTTTTGTTTTTTACATCACTGGTAGTCTGTAGGACTTTCTTTTTTTTTAAGATTTTATTTATTTATTTTTAGAGAGGGAAGGGAGAGGGGGAGAGAGAGAGAGAGAGAGAGAAACATCAATGTGCGGTTGCTGGGGGACATGGTCTGCAACCTAGGCATGTGCCCTGACTGGGAATTGAACCTGTGATGCCTGGTTCGCAGCCCGCGCTCAATCCACTGAGCTACGCCAGCCAGGGCTGTTCTTATGTTCTTAATACAAATGTCTAATTGACTGCAATTAAAAGCCACAAATATGTTTTTTATAAGGAAATTAATCTATCATCCTATTACCTTTAATATAAAGTGAGATGTGACTAAAAATGTAAACTTCACAAATGAAGCTTCAATTGCTACAAGTTGTAAATTCGTTCTTGAAAAATTAAACACATGGGAAACAGAAGCTAATTATCTTGTTCTATTTTAGTATGTGAAAATTACTTATGATCTGCCTGTTAAACAATTCAATATTGTTTTATAATGATAACTGACATCAAACTAGGCCAATTTACACCTACATTCCCTCTGAAACCACCTAAAACCTGGGAAAATAGCAGAAGAAAAACACTTCCATGTGTGTCAGTTTACTTCTGTTCCTTAACCATCATTCCCCAAAGCTAAAAGACAGGAAGTCAAAAAAGCTTAACACAATTGATTAATAAGGAAGCACTTTTCAAGCATTGAAAGTCTTACATTATTTGATTTGACTATGCCAAGGAAAAGTCCATGACTCACATATAAAACAAGCCATTATTCCAGCACTGCTCAAGGGGATTTTTTTTTAAGGAAAAAAAAAGGAATTTCTTCTAACCATCTCATTGTCAATATCTTAAAAAATATATATGATTTGTTTAATGCCTTTTACCCCATCCCAGTGAAGGAAAGAGCATCTGTATTCACACTAATTTTTTAAATGTGTTGATCAATTACAGAAAATAGATTCAATAGCAGATTCTTCCTAGTGTTCAGAAGGGCCAAGCTGGACAGGGAACAAAAGAGGAAAAGGGAGGTAAAGGGAGGGGAGAGAAACGAATGAAAAGAGAAAAAAATAAAAGAAAGGGAAAGAAGGAAACAAAGAAAAATAACTGCTGAAGTGATATTTCTGATGGTTTGTGTCAGACTAATCTCCCCACAGCTCTGTATACCACCACATCTGAATACTCCTCCTTTCTCAAACTCTCAAAATTCCTTCACTGGTCATTCTAAAATCCAGAGTCCTCAAGAGCAAAGAATACCTACACCCTCAGTCTTCCAGGGCAATAACTTCGTCTTGACTTAATGCATCCACCTTTCCACCCTGTGTAGCAAATACTTCATACCTTCTCCTTTTTCAAAGTTCTAGCAACACTTTCAGGTACCCACACTTGCAACTGATGATCTTCCTACCCATTTCACCCAGAAAATGGAAGCTACAGAGAGAACTTCCTTCACCTACTGCCACCTCAAAAACCTATGGACTTGCATCTATGCACAGATACTTTGTCATCTCTCCTGTAACACCAGATGCCCTATCCACATGCTTACCAATAGCAGTCCCTCCTCTTGTGTACCAGATCCCATCCCCTCTCTCCTACTCAGAGACTCTACTCCAGCAGTGCCCCCTGTACAACATCATATCATCAGCAGACAAACAGAATCTCAGGTCTCTCATTCTCAGAAACAGCCTCTCTTGACTCCTACTTCCTCTTTTACCTTTTGTCTCATTTTTTATCAAAACTTCATGGAAACAATGTCTAGTCTATGGCCTCCAATTAGAATCAAGTTTTCCCCCAAGCCACCATTTCCCCAAAGCATTTCTTAGCCATACTGAAGTTATCAGTGACCGTTATAGTCCAATGGTCAATCTTCAGTCCTCACAGTACCTGAACTATCTAAAGCATATGCAACAACTGAACATACCCTGCCTGTGGATATTTTTTTTTTCACTTGATTTCAAGGATACCATACTCTCTTGCACCATGTCACCTCATCCACCTTACCTCTTAATGTTAGAATATCCCAGGACTCAGTCCTTGGCCATTCTCTCTTCTCTGTGTATACTATATATACTTTACATTATATTCACCCTCTTGGTGATCTGTTCCAGACTTTTGCTGATCAGTCCCAAATTTATATCTTTAGTCTGCATGTCTATCCCCTAAATTCCAAATTTGCAGAGTGAACTCCATAATCATCTCCACCTGGATATCTAATGATATCACAAGCTTCAGATGGCCAAAACCAAATCCCTGACTTTACCTTCCAAACCTGCTCCTCTTAAACATTCCCCTAAGTAAACTGCAGCTCCGTCCTAACAATTGCCCAGGCCCCAAACCTTAGCATCGTTCCCAGTTCTTTTTCTCTCCCATTCCCTATCCAACCTAAACTTGTAAATCCACTCAGTTTAAAAATCAAGTACATCCAGATTCTCAGCACTTCTCACCACATCACTGTTACCACCAGGGTCCAAGTTACCAATCTCACTCATCCAAACTGAAGCATTTGCCTCCAGTCTTGCTGTTTCTACCATTGCCTTCCTATGGTTTGTTTGCAACACAAAAGCCAGAGGAATTCTATTAAAATATCCCAACACCCATCTATTTGAAAACAAAACAAAACAAAAAAAAAAAACTCCATTGAAATTGCACATAGAGCAAAACCCAGGTCCCTAAAATGGACAACAAAGTCCTTCACAATCTGGCATCTTTCACTCCAATCTTGTTTTATTCTTCTCATGCCACTAATCTCCAACCCACATCAGACAAATCCTGCTTGGTTGTTATTGTTTACTGTCTAAATGCTCCAATGTAAGCTCCAAGAAGGCAGGAGTTTTATTTTTGCTTATTTTTATATTTCCAACATCTAAGACAATGCCTGGCACATAGGGGATACCCAACAAAATATGCTTAATGAATGGAAGTGTGACAGCAAGAAAAGCACCAAATCACCTTTAAGGACTAGAGAGTTAACTCTGCCATGTTCCTTGTCTATTTTTGTTTTTATTATGATAAAACATATATAAAATTTACCATTTTAAATGTACAGTTTAATGGTATTAAATACATTCACATTATTGTGCAACTATAACCACCATCCATCTCCAAACTTTTTTCATCTTCCCAAACTGAAATTCCATGCCCATTAAAGAATAATTCCCCATCACTCCATCCTGACAGTCTCTGACAATCACCATTCTACTTTTTAAGACTTGTAATTATTTTCTCCCATTCCATGGTTGCCTTTTCATTCATTTGATAGTGTCCTTTGATGCATAGAAGTTTTTAATTTTGATGTAGTTCAATTTATCATTTTTTTCTTTTGTTGCCTATGCTTTTAGTGTTCTATCCAAGAAACTACTGCCAAATACAATCTAATCAAGATTTTCTCCTATGTTTTAAGTGTTTTATAGCTTTAGCTCTTATGTCATTGATCCATTTTGTGTTAACTTTTTATATGGTTTAATATAAGGGTCCAATTTCATTCTTTTGCATATAGATGTTCAGTTTTCCCAGCACTATTGGGTGTGAAGACTGTCCTTTCCCCCATGAATGGTCTTAGTGCCCTTGCAGAAAATTATTTGACCATATATGTGAGGGCTTATTTAGGGACTGTCCTTTGTTTCTTCTGACCTCTCCAACTTCAATTCTCAAAAATGTAAAAACAGATTCTACCAGTAGGGATCACAGATATGTATCACACATGCCCCAACGCCCTAACCCACGCCCAAAACAGACATCACTAACCAACCACAGGCACTCTTCTCCATAAGTTCAGTTCTGTTATCGGTCTCCTTCTTAACAAAGAAGTCTAGACACTCCCTAATAGACAGACAGAGTTAGTACACAAGATGAAACTAGAGGTCATTAGCTAGAATAGCTAAGGTCCTTATCAACTCTATATAGTTATCTGTGACTGCAAAACACAGCCAAAGTCCTTCTATTCAATACGAAAGACTTAGGGTCCACCCAGCATTAGTGGAGAATAATTTCCCCAACCATCACATGCATCTAAATGCAACCAGTGGGTAAAAAAATCAACATAATGTATACTTTATAAAGATTTTACTAGTCACATGTGCAATAATTTCTGCAATATTGAAATCTCTATGTAAAAATATCCACATGGTTATTTTGACTATGTTTGAATACCTCCTCCACTGATGGGAAACTCACTACTTTCAGAGGAATCCCATTCTATTTTTTAAAAACCTTTGGCTCTTAGGAAAATCCATATACATACATATTCTTTTAAAATGGTTTGTTTTCTTCAGCTATGCTTATTACATTCAGTTGGGTCCCTTTAAGATGATTCTCTAAAGATGCCAAGGCTGGTGGACTACCTACCATGAATGAGACCACGCTAAAGGAAATAAGAACTTTATTTGCAGCTACCTTCCCTGAGCTGTAAATTAGATAGAGTATGAGAAAACTAACTTCCTGGGGCATCTAATATAAACTCAGATCTTTACCAAAGGGAAACTCTCATGAACTATCAATCCAATGACAGATACATGGCCTCAAAGTTGTCTTAATTTCAGATAAACAAAGAGAAAATGGAAATGGTTTTTTATTATGAATAAACAGAGGACTCCAAACTACCTTTCAAGAGTGAACAAAGCTCCATAAAAATTAAAGATCCTGTGGAAATGATTAGAAAAACACTTAAACAAAGGCTTATATCTATACCTTGAAAGCCTCATCACTTATTAGGGGAATGATTAAAAGTAGAAAATCAAGAGAGACTCAAACTCAGTAACATCAGAATATTCTAGGTGAAATTAAATATTTATGATAACAATTAAGTCAGAAAGAAACACCTCAAATGTCATGTATTTTATCGACTCTTGTTCCTGACACAATGCTTATAGAGATCAGCTCTGATTACACTTTTAGTTTATTTTGATAAAAAGAACTGGATCACAGAATTATCCTCAGAGCTTTCCAACCCAGGAAATTCTCCAAACCTCTGGAGAGCTTTTAAAAATACAGGATTCACCCTAGATACTCTAAATCAGAATTTTACAGTTGGAACTTGTTACCTGTTTTTTGTAATTTTTTTAAATTTCCCCAAGGTGGTTCTGATAAGCAGGGTTTGGGACCTCTTGGTTCAGACCCCTACTTCTACTGGTTTTCTGTGCTGCAGATACAGCATTAATAATTGTCTCTGCCAGTGAACAGGATACCCACTGTCATTGGGAGACAGTTACTGCTATTAAAGGTGAATTGCTAGGCCACATAGAAATGTGGAGGCATGCATACAGTATAATGCTAATTATAAATCAAACACCAAATATAATACTGTATGTAAATTAAGACTTTGACCAAGTAAAATAATAGGACAACAGAAGCACTTACATCCAACACATATAACATAAAAGACTTGTATAAAGGTGGTTACAACAGAACCTAAAGCCATTTTGTTTTGTTTTGTTTTGTTTTTATAGCAAGGAGTTGCCTAAAACCACCTGTGGGAGGGATTTCATTGGTTTTCAAGTGTTCTCCTGTCATAGATAATCCTTAGACTAAGAGATGATCTGCCAGAAACATTCTCCCCTCACTGTACCATCTCCATTTCAGTTCAGTAGCAACAGAAATCCAAAGTGGTAGTAAAAACCAGCAGGTCTTTGTTTTTCTTCACAAAATAAGAAGGCTGGAGTTAGATGGTTGCTGGCATCAGTTGTATCACTTAATTAATGATGCCATCCAAGACCCAGATTCTTTCCATCTTTCTTCATCCTTCACACTTGTATCACTATTAACAAAATGGCCACTTTGACTCTCAGCGTCACGTCCATGTTCAAAGCAAAAGGAAGGGAGAAAGGGAGAGACATCAGCTTTTCCAGAAGCCTACCTCCAGCCTTTCCTCTTGTGTCTTACTGGTCCAGGGGTTACATGATACATGACCATTTCTAATACAAGGATTGCTTGGAAATTAAAAATCTATCAAAGGAAATAGAATTATCTTGACTAGTTTATATCAATCATGATTCACCTTCTGGGCCTGAATATATAGCTGACCCAAATGAAATCAGTTTCTGTTATCAGAAAAGAAAGTGAGTAACAGTTGTTGGGTAGAAATAGTATCTACTACAATTTACCTACCTCAATTTATAAATAAATGTCACAACAACAAAAGAAATGACACCATTTACTTTAATTTAATCCCATAATATGTGAAGAACTAGGACGGGCCAGCCATTGTGCTACTCACATCAAGGGCTAGAACTGGATCAAGCAATGGATGTGTCTGGAACTTGCCCAAATTGGGACTTAATAGCCAAGCCAAAGAGATAAGGCTTGACTATAGGCAACCAGAATTGGGGCGTGTTAAAATGTACAAATATATACTATTAAAAAGATACCAAAAATGTGCTGTGACTTGTGTGGCTCCGTGGGTTGAGCATCATTCCACAAAGCCTGAGTTGCAGGTTTGGCCTCCCATCAGGGCATGTATGAGTGGCAACCAATTGATGTTTCTATCTCATAACCATGTTTCTCTCCCTCTCTTTCTCCCTCCCTTCCTTTCTCTCTAAAAATAAATAAAATCATTTTTAAAAAGATACCAAAAATGTGTTATAGTGAAATAGCTTCTATAGGAATGTCACTAATATATAAGAATTTAATACTTATATTCAAATTAAAGTATGTTCAAATTTTAGCTAAATTATAAATAGAATACGGATATTAAGAAATGGCAAACCAACTTTGAAAATACAAAAATGCTATGAATTGAAATCCTTTACAATTACTATGAAAGTATTTAATAACTTGTTATTATTACTATAGAGTCCCAAATACACATACAAAATTTGTTATGAAACAACAGTTTGACCGTCACTGAATTTTGTGTAAGTCTCAAGGATTCTAAACACACCATGGGTGTTCTTGGTTTCACTTTAACCTGCCCAATACAAAGTGATTTTTTAAATCCTCTAAACAGAACACAATGAAATGAGCAATGGACCATACTAAAGATTACCTTTCTGCTGTTCCTCCCTTGTTTATTTGACTATTCAGAGTCTGCCATTTTTATTCTGTGATACCTGGGGTTAGGTCAGGAAGGTGTGGGATAATGGGATAATATTCTTTCACCATGACAACACCATTGCCCCTGCTAACTCGTCCAAGCCTTCGAGAATGACAAAGGGATACTATAGCATCTCTAGTTGGGCTCTTCTCACTGCCTGAACAGAGGAACAGCTAATCAAATTCCATTTCAAAGAAGAATATCATTACCCTTCTATCACCTCTTTCTTTTCCAAAAGTGTCCTCACAAGAAGTGTATGACCCAGCCATCAATGCTAAAGAGGCATGATTGGATAAGGAGACAGAGGAAGAGCAAGTCCTATTTCTAGCTCTCATTTTCAACAAAGGCTCTCTGCCTGTGACTAGAATAAGCTGATGTGTAGGAAAAGCTGGAATTAAAAGATGAAAATCTTCTTATACATTTTTAGACAGATATGATTCTCACAGATGATTCCTATTTTCATCTTCCATTCTATTCCTCTGTGTAATCACTCCTTTCCTTTAGACTTTTCCAATGTCATATTTATATATCTAAATCCCAACTAATCATTTTCATAATAAATATTTATGGAGCACATACTATGGGCTAAGGACTATACTTAGCCTTGAGCATACAGTAGTATCCACAGAATCCACAGACCCTACCCTCATGGAGTCTAGCCTTCCTGTGGCTATTTCTAATGCAACCTCCTCTAGAAGGTCTTCCATGATTTATTTCCTTATTCTACATGCTCACTGTACTTTACCCTCATTGTATTTTTGGTTTGTATCATTTTCCACTTTGTATGACATTGTGTACATATCTCATCTGCCCTGTCCATTCATTCATTTTTGAATCCTAATAGCACCTCACCTAATACCTTGCTTATAGGTGGCACCCCCAAAACTTAGAAACTGAATAAAAAAACATAAAGGAGGAAAAAATGTGCCAACCTTTAAAATTATCACTCATTACATTTCCAAAGTTGAAAGAAAAAGAGAAATTTATGAAAACTATGAGGCAGTAGAACACTCATGTATTAGAAGACAGAATACCAAAAATATAGTGCACATATTACAGAACTGTTTTTGTAAGGATGAACAAATAATAGCCCACTTTCTAGCCTGACCACACTCAAATAAAAGAGAAAAGTAAAAAATATAAGCCAGTTAAGTAATAGCTGTTAGGTGGAAAATATTGATCACAGGGAAAAACTATTACATGGGAGGAGGAAAACACATCAAGGAGTTCAGTTAATAAAAGCAGGAGAAATGCTGCCAGTCAGCCAGACTTGAGGTAACAGTCACACTTCATGGAAAAAGATGGCAAAATGCAGAGGAAAAGCAGGTCTCACTGTGGAATGAGCTGTATTCTTTTAACCACAAGAGTAAGACACACAGAAGGAAGTTGATTGAGCAGTGCTCATGATCTCCAAAGCTGCCTATATAATATTCAATTACCCTGACAGGGTTACCCCAGTTCATGACAATGGCATAAGAATGAGAAAAGCCACCTCCACATGAAGTGAAAACATCCCACCTACAATGGCAAGTGAGGTCCACACGTGGTCTTGCTAGTGCCACCTCAAGGGTTGCGCCCAGAAAGAATGATGTTCCAGAAAGAAGACCAGACATGGAGTGGAGCCTGTGCTGGCAAGGAAGCTGGCCTGTTGCTTCTCCAGCTGACTTTGGCTAGAGTCAGCAGGGGTAACAAATCATGTCATTGACTGGTCCCAGTAATTCACTCCGTCTACTAATTGATTCTGCTACTTGGAAGGAAATCCCAGAAATCAGGAAGTCCAAGTTCAGAACCCATAGATGTCATACAGAGCATTCAAGAAATCTGCATAAATCTGTAATGTCTTGATCTAAGAGGCCTGGACCCATCTACACAGAGGCAGAGAACAGGAAGTTAACAACAGACCTAAAATTCCAACTTCACAAATGTTGCTAAATTTTAGTGGTTAAATCTACAGCTGACTCTGAAAGAGAGCTTAAAATAGGGCTGAAATTTTAACAATGAAAAATCATCTCAGTTAATAATTCCTTTTTCCATTCTAAAGCAGTGACAATCAAGAAAATAAACACCCATGTTGAAACCAGAAATGGAATGAAGTATTCTTACAATGAAAAAATAATCCTTTTATCAAAACCTCTCTCAACAGGATCAAATGCCCTGATTACTAACTATTTGTTAATTAGCTTTTCCATCAACTTTTCCATCAAGTGTATTTTACCCTCCACAAAAGATCTATCACTCAACTTCTTGGGACTCCTCCCACTGATTTTCAAGCAAAATAATTATAAACAACTCAACACTAAGTTTCTACAATGTTCTTTCTACAGCAAAAATAGAATTTCATGACTTTCTTTTCATAGCTTGCTTTTCAAACTAAACTAAGTCCACGTCATTTCCCCTCCCCACTACCCACACCTAAGGGATTAAGTAATGAGAATGTTATAAACTACACTAACAGTGAAAAACAATACAGGACACAAATGATAGTGACTGGTTGCCTGGTGCATTGGGTTTAGAAGGATTCTAAAGCCAAAACTAGGTTTAGTGGGAAAGTCTCATCATTGATCATTGATTTCTGCCACTGGATGTAATTAACTACTTACATCCAGGACTAACATGAAGCACTGCTCATAAGGACCCCTTCCAGGTTAGAGGAGACCATCCACTTAGGGTTGGACTCCGACAGACTAATAGAGCTGTGAACAAAGTACAGTGAAAGAAAATCACTGAATTTAGATCATGTGCTTCAGTTTCTATGTGTGATTCATACCATGTCAGACTGACCCTTGAGCTTTCCTTTCATCATTAGTTCAAAGGGGATAATGGCTCTTGCATTCACCTCGAAGGATAGAGAGGGGTTAAAATGAAAACCTAAGTGAAGCATTCAGACCACAACATACCTTAACACCTTTCAATCTCATACACAGGAGATGTTCCAAAAATAAGAGCTAATTTGGGTTCCCATATACCAGCATTGCAAATTGTTCTCCATCAAAGGATCACCATAAAAAGCAGGAGGCTAAGTTCCTTGCTGTACTCTGGATTGAGGCCACAGTGTCACTACACCGAAATTTCCTGGTCACACCCTGAATCCTCACAGTGAGGGGATAAGAACAAAATAATATCAGTGATTAACTTCTGTCTAGAACTTTAGAGTTTATCAATCACTGACCAAGAGAAGACCTTCATGTCAACTAGCAATATTACCACCATTCCCATTTTAGGAATCAGGAGACTGAGAAAGAGAAAGTAAAGAAACGGGAAGAGGAGAAGAGGAAGAAGACAACATCAGCTCTAAATATATTGTCATGTCTACTGTGCAAAGTGAGAATTACCAACTCAAGGTAAATTATGATATCTGAATGACAACCCTATATTCTCTGTTATTACTTAGGAAGGGAGCAAAGAAAATGAGTTTCAATTATAGAGGTAGTAATTAAGGTTTCATATAAGGTAGAGTGTACTAATAAGGTAACCATGTACAGAAATGGGTTACTAATGAGATTGTGTAGAATATCTCTCCAGGGAGGAAAAAAATGTGCCTGCCATCAGACACTTTTTTTATTTGCCAAATTAAAATAGGCCTGTGGGTTTTAGGAAAAATATTAAAAATAACCTTGTCTGTCCCCTGGGCATCATAATATCCCAAATCATTATCCAATATAAGATTAATTTTTCCATTCCATGTATACTATTCAATTTTAAGTCAAATCAAATACTTACCAAGTGCCTACTGTGTACAAATCATGGTATAACAGATGACATGCTGTGCAATGTATTCAAGTAAACAAACTAGAATCCTGCAGTGAAAATAATAGCAAAGATATTATCCTCTGGTAGATAAAGGTAAGGAGGCACTTCAAAAAGACAAATTACTTTTTGAAAATTGTTTAAATGTTTCAGATATCAAAATTATTAAGATGCCAGTGGATTTATCCAAGCAAAGGTATGTATATGTGTGTATATATGTATATATGTGTGTGTACACACACACATATCCCTATATGACCCTTAATGCCACCACAACAGTTTTATTTCCTTTAGAATGTTTTTGGACCTTAGCTGTAGAAATATCTCACATCTTTGACTCTCCACCCTAAACCAAGTTAACTTCATGAAATGAGTATTTCATCATGATATTTGCTACCAACAAAAGTATCCTCTATTTCTCTTCATGGGACTTATAATAGGACAATTTGAAAAGAAAGTAGTGAGCATGTGCACAGTGACTCAAAAATTCTTGCTTCTCTAGGGAAATTCACACCGATTCCCTTACTGAGATGCATTTTGCCTAAAGGTACAGGCACTCATTAACTTCTGTCTACCACCCTTCTTTGACCATGATACTAGGATTTACCATAGCATAAAGTCATCTTTCAGGACAACCCATCAGAAAGAGGAAGCTTAACTAGCTTTCCATCAGGGTAAGAAAGGTAAAAAACCTTGAATATTTATCTTAAAATGTCACTTGGATAAAGAACTTTTCTATGAGGTGCAACAGGAAATGGCTTCCAGTAATGATGATAATGGTTATGACCAAAGGATCTCAGTGAAAACCTGAGGTATTTCTAACCACCTTCTCCATTCTCCTCACTGGCCACTTGCTGTGCAAAGCCCAAAGTTGCCACAGCCTAGGAAGTCCTACCTGACATAGCAACCACCACCCACCTCCATAATCTCACCTGAAACTCCTCTCCCTTTAGCTCTTTCTTGTCCACAGTTCTTTCAATTGCTCCCATTTGCCACTTCCACCTGCAAGGTCTTTACACCTGCTATTCCCTTTACCTGGAATGTTCTGTACTTCCACCCTTCCCCAGTATTATAGCTAAAATGACAATCCATCAAGGAAACTTTTTCTGTGCTCTACACATGTAAAGCTTTAGTAACGGCCCCCAGCTACATGCTCTTTTCAAGACACTTAACATAATTCATTGTGTATATAAATGCCTATTTCAGATATATCACACTTGACTATTGGTTCTTGAAATCAAGGGTTAAGTCTCTTTTTCACTCCTATATCCCTAATAGTTAAGACAGTTTCTGGCACATAGTGGGAGCTTAATATGCTTATTAAACAAAAGAATGAATGAATTGAACTGAACTGAACTATACAGTGCTCTGACCAAAAAACCTCTCTCCTTTAATTATGTTCCCAAATCAAACATGGGCCAGTTGACTGAAAGCCAGGCTCAGCAAACCATCAGCTACGCTCCCATAAACCTCTGTGAAGACTGCAAAAGCATCACAGTACAAAGTTCAGTGAGCCATCACCTGGAGTTTCTTTTTCAGATAATAAAATGTTCTAGAACTGATGGTGGTGATGGTTGCTCAACTCTCTGAATATACCAAAAAACAGGGAACTGCACACTTTAAATGAGTGAATTGTTCAGCATGTGAATTATATCTCATTAAAGTTATTTAAAATTTTCAGCTTCTAAGCTACAAAAACCAAACTACTGAGGTCTTAAAGTACTTTATTTCAAAACTTAAGTTCTTTACATTGTCTCTGGATTTGGTTTTCAATTGTTAAAAGGGAAATTGGAGTTTTTTGTGGCTTAATAATTATCCAAATAGAAACTGATGTATTTTGAATGAGATGTTTGGGAAAGAGTACTTTTCACCAGTGGGTTGAGATCTCTCCTTTCTGGAACAGCTCACCAAAGAGAAACTCCAAATGGGTGCAAAACTAAGATGCTTGCACAGAATTTTAAAAATGCAAATTAAATTTTTTTATATTTCTGCATATAATACTGATAAGGTCAGGATTGAAAAAATAATGTCATACAAAAGGGATTCATACTCATGGTTGGTGGGAGTAGAAATTTGCACAAGCATTTGAAGGGCAATTTGGCAATAGCTATCAAAATGTTATATATTCATATTATTTTACCTAAATAGGCTCTCCTAGTAGTTCATTATTCAAAAACACTTGCTGTTTTGAGCAATTGTTTGTAATACTGAAAAACTAAAAACAAACCAGATATAGTCTGTCCACTCAATGAAATATTTGACAGTTGTTTTAAAAACTGAAGTGGTTTAACATACATTCACATGGAAAGGTGTCCAAGATGTAATGTTAAACAAAAAAAAAGCAAGTTAGAATATAATATGCATGTATAATGTTAATATATGTATAGGAAAAATATGAAGGAATATACATTGTATTTAATGGTAGTTATCTTGAGGAGCAATTTTCAATCAGAGTGCCACAAGAATTTTTATTTTTATTTTTTAATATATAATCTTTATTATATTTTTCCATTACCATTTAGTCCCCTTATACCTCTCTCCCCCTGGCCATCAACATCCTATTAGCCATATCCATGAGTCCATTTTCTTTTTTGCTCAATCCCTCCACCCCCTAACCTCCCCCACCCCACCACTAGCTGTCATCTGTTCTCCATCTATGAGTCTGTCTCTGTGTTCCTTGTTAGTTCAGTTTGTTCATTAGATTCCACATATGAATGAAATCATATGGTAGTTGTCTTTCTTTGACTGGCTTATTTCTACATTGAAGAAAGTTGTCTTTCTTTGACTGGCTTAGCATAATGTTCTACAGGTCCACCCATACTGTTGCAAACAGTAAAATTTTCTTCATTTTTATGTCCAAGTAGAATTCAATTGTGTAATTGTCCCATAATTGTTTTATCAACTCATCTACTGATGGACACTTAGGCTGCTTCCATGTCTTGGAGATTATAAATAATGCTGCAATGAACATATGGGTGCTCATGTTCCTTCAAATTAGTGTTTTGGGTTCCTTCAGATATATTCCCAGAATCATTGGGTCAAAAGGCACATCCATTTTTAATTTTTTGAGGTATCTCCATATTGCTTTCAACAGTGGGTGCACAAGTCTACATTCCTCGAAAGAATTTTTAAAACATGCAGTACCTAACTATTCAGGCAGGGGTACTGACCTCTTTTTCCTTAGATTATCAAATTAAAAAATGACTACAGCCAATACAACAATAGCTGTCCAGTGTGAATCAAATCAAAATTATATCTATTTTTTGTCAGATCAACAAATAAATGTATTTTTCAGTGTGCCGCAGAATTTTAGCAATTAGTTTATGTGTGCCATGAGATAAAAATTGCTGGGTTGAAAATTGCTATCTTAGAGTGATGGGATCTCCATTTTTTTATGTTAAATATTTCCTCCAAATTTGAATTTGTTATAATTCAAGTTTGAATCACACTGCTTTTACAAGCAAAAAAAAAGGAAAGATTTTTTAATTTTTCCCTTCCTTTGTTTGGGACACTGGAGAACGTGGTGGGAGGGGTGTCAACACTGAATGAGGCAGCAATCACAATTGTCTCCAACATTAGGAACAATTGCAACTTTCTACCTACCACTGTGAAAAGTCAGTCTCCTCTGATCTCCCACAGTCCTTCCTTTCCTCCTTTCTCTGCTTTCAAACTTAACCACTTCCTACCTCAAACTACTGAATGGAGAGCAATCAATTCTTTAGGCTCTTGTTGGAGCATAAGCTCCTAGAAGACAAAGGATTCAATTCCGCTTATCTCTAGGTCCTCCACACTACAAAGAACAATGCTTGTACACCGTGTTCTGGAGAGCTTCAGCAGCATGCCAGAACTTTTCAAAAATAGTATTTATTTTTTAAGTTTTTAAAATGGTTTTGGCTTAAAAACTCAAACAGGACAAAAAGATAAAAAAGTCTTCCTCCCAGTCTGGATTCTCAGTTTCCCAGTCCTGGCAATGACTGTCACCAGTGTCTTGTCTGTTCTTTCAGAAACAGTCTACGTATATGAGTATACATGTGTTCCTATAGCCCCTCTCCTTTACCCAAATGGTAACATAAGCTCTGTTCTATTGCTTGCTTTTTTTCACTTATAGAGTTATGTAAATGTTTCAAATTGGTACATATAGACCTGATTAATAATACCTTACTTATCTTGTTAAATGCTTCCCAAAAGTGTATTTTATGGCTGTCCCACAACCAGTTTAGCCAGTATGTCCCTGACATAATTTAATTTGTGTATCATTTAGAATAAGATCTAGCTGTACATAGATAACAGTGTCTTAAACAAGATAAAATTATCTTTCTTTAATGCAAAAACGTATGGAAGTAAATAGTTAGAACAGGGCTGCTCTGGTACCTTTAAATGTCATAAACCCATGTCCCTAACCTCTTATTACCCTACCAAGCACATCCTCACTCCAAGTTCTCTTCATGGTCCAAGATGGCTGCTCCCACCCTGGCTACAATGTTCATATTCCAGCCAACAAAGAGGGAGAGAAAAGGAGAAACACATGCTTCCCCCTTTAAATATACTTCCCAGAAGCTGTGCATGCTACCAACACTCACAAATTAGTGACATGTTCATACTTTGTTATGAGGAAGGCTGGGAAATGTAGTCTTTACTCCAGGCAGCTATGGGCCACCATAAATTAAGAATTCTTTTATTATCACATATGAGAAGAAACAAAGTGTTGGAAATAATACCACCTCTACCACAGGTTTCTTCCAATCTTTTGCAAGTAAAAGAAATAAAATAAAATAAATTTAAAAATTCTTATGTATCTGTATTTGTACACTTAGATGAGAGTATTTTTAGACAAATTATTATATAGGAATATGAGAGGGTTTAGAGATCCTGTTCCAAATCCTCCATTTTATAGGTAAGGATTGCCACCAAAAGAGGTGAATTGAAGTAACTTACCAAACATCACAAAACTAGCTCCCAGCCCAGCAGAGTAGGGTTCCAGATAAAATACAGGATATACAATAACTTGCATTTCAAGTAAACAAATAATTTTTTATTATGAGCATGCCACATATAATATTTGGGACATACTTATAAAAATAATGATCTGTTATTTATCTGAAATTCATATTTAACTAAGCATCCTGTAGTTTTACTTGCTAATCCTGGCAATTCTAAGCAGAGCCAGGTTGATAATTTAAATGTCTTGACTTTCCATCCCACAGTTTTTCCAATATACAGCATGCCCATGTCAAGTGGACACTCAGTTAATAAATGAGGTAGTATCAAAAAAGCATACCAATAATCCAAAGAGAAAGAAAATACACCTTGCCAACAAAAATTACCTTTTATAAGGGCTCAGATATCATTATCTCCATGCCATATGCTTAAATTAATTGAATTGTTTCATGTCGTAGATACATGGGTGACAAACCAACCATCCCACAGAGGTTATAGTAAACGCTACAGTCCAAAAGCCATTAGAGGCCATGTGCTCCTATTCAAAATAAAATTAGCCTTAAATCAAAGCAGACTCCCAGAGCCTGGAAGAAGACAAACCTTGCCAGAATTCTGGTTTATTACACATGCAGAGCAGAACACAAGTATGGAATATAGAGATGATAAAGCACTCAGAACTCATCTGAAATTCAGTTACTTTACTGTAGTGCTTAGTTTACTAAGGATGAGGAACCAAGCTCAAAATCTCAATGATGCCAGTAAATACATTTCATTACGTTCTGGATATATGGCTTAAAAAAATTATAACCTAACAAATTAGGACCTTCTCATAGCCTTTCTTTCTGATTACACATAAAGAGTTCTGCAGAATTTTTCACATGACAAGATTTTACAGGTACACACACATTTTATAACAATGAAACCAAGAACCTCAGTTCTAAGCAGTTTTCAATCTAAGTAATGCACATTATTCCCCTAAAAGAAAACTACCTGAAGCCTTAGCTTTCCAAAATTTATCACAGGCAAAAAGAAAAGAAAGAACCTGATTATAATCCAGTTTCTGGATTCAGCTACCAATTTCCAGGAAACACAAGAAAAGAACATTTTAAGCTCTGCAGGAAGGTAATCAACAACATCCAGGCTATGGAAAGTTCAACAGGATAATCTGGTCTTCAATAACTAAATAGCAAATGGAAAAAGGTAAATGGGATTTAAAAAACATCAACTAATCACAATGTGTGGTCCTTATTTGAATCCTAATTCAAAGAAAGTGTTACAAAACAAACCAACAACGAAAACTATTCCACTTATGAGACAATCGGAAATTTGAACATTGCCTGAATATTTGATGATATTAAAGAAGTATAGATAATTTTTCAGTGTATGAGATAATATTATTATACTTAGACCTTTTTAAAAGGACCTTATTTTTTAGAGATAGAGACTGAAATATTTAAAGATGAACTGATAAGCTATCTGGGCTCTGCCTCAAAATATCAGAGGAGGAGGAACTGAGTGGGATGCAGATGGGGTAGGAATGGCCACAGGATGATGGATTGGGAAAGGTGATGGGAACACATGGAAGTATTTCACTATTTTCTGTTTATGTTTCTTTCATGTTTGAAACTCCCCAATTTTTTTAAAATTTCTAGTACATAACAAAAATAAAAATAAGATAAAGCCTGTAGCATAGTTATAAATATCTGAAATATGGTAATATTCCATCAGAAAAAAATAATTTAAACAACTCCATTATTCATAACTCCATTATTGGATCCTATTATGAGCAATACATTCACTTAGGTAAAACACTTGTCTTGAATTTTTTCAGAAATAAAGGTTTTACTTCTCTAAATGAATTAAAATGAGAGCAAATACCACATAAGATTATTTAAAATATTTTATTTTCCTATAACAGTAGGGATGTGTATCCACCCCACCATTCTTTTAACATTGTTTCTGTAAATGCTTACTCTGACTAATATGTAGCTTGCATAATCCTAGGAACTAACTTCCAAAGATATAGACTCTGACCTTCAGTTACCCCAGCTCTGGGAGATTTGCTGACCTTCAACCACAAAACCAGGATGACACACACCAGACCATCCCTTGACTAGTTTCAACGTCCTTATCGGAATGGACAATGCTGGTCTGCATGTAGAAAACTTTCAACCCCCTCCCCTGATCCCTTTGTTCTGCTTTCCCTCTCTCTCCTTATAAAAACCTCTGCCTACATTGAAATGTTAAGGTGGGCTTTGAGACAAGAGTCTCCCATCTTCTTAGACTGCTGGCTTCTGAATAAACCACAGCTATAATTGTTCTAAAACTCATATAACTAAAAGGAAGTCTAAATCCCTTTAAGTTCCAATCATTAATTTTAGTTATGTCCTCTAGAACTACACAGTTCAATACAGTAGTCACTAGCCCAAGTGACTATTTAAACTTAAATGAAATTAAATAAAATCAAAAAGTCAGTTCCTAAGTAATAGTAGACACATTTCAAGTGCTCAAAAGCCACATACAGCAGGTAGATACCATATTTGACAAGGCAATATTGTCATCATTATAGGTTGGATCCCCTGTTAGGGCACACGCCCAGGTTGCAGGTTCAATCCACAGTCGGGTCATGTATAGGTAAGTGATCGATGTTTCCCTCTCCCATGGATGGATGTATCTCTCTCTCTCTCTCTTTCTCTCTCTCTCTCTCCCTCCCTCCCTCTCTCCCTTCCTCCCTCCCCCCATCCCCTTCTTCTGTCTAAAGTCAATAAACATGTCCTCAGGTAAGGATTAAAAACTAATAATTAAATTTTAAAATATTGCCTTCATCACACAGTGTTCCATTGGACAGAACTGTTCTGGAGCCTTGCCACTCAGAGTGTGACCAGCAGCACTAGCATCACCTAAAAGTCTGTTAGAAATATAGAATCTCAGGTCCTAACCCAGATCC
Source organism: Tonatia bakeri (assembly GCA_004024845.1). NCBI lineage: Eukaryota > Metazoa > Chordata > Mammalia > Chiroptera > Phyllostomidae > Tonatia > Tonatia bakeri. Next base: position 114,523 of record PVIA01005086.1, read on the forward strand.
ATCAAATCAGGAACTTCATTTTAATGATCTCCAGGTGATTCTAGTGTCCTCTGAAGTTTGAGAAGTATTGCACGGAGGGCACCAAACATTTGAAGTCAGTTATCAAATTGCACTCATACCACAAGTCCATACTAAATGTCCTCAGCTTTTCATCATATGACCTAGTTTCCAAATCTCATTGATCCAATTCTTCACTGCCTTCTATTGTCTTCCAGTCTACAAAGGGTAGAACCAGATACTGTACTTTAGGAGAGGTCTGAAAGTGAGACCATCACGTTCTTTGAGCTGGATACCACGTTTCTTTCAATATAACCTCACAGTGCATTAGTTCATTCTTGTTTAATAAGTTCCCATCAGCCACATCACACTGGAGGCATGTAGGAAACTCATGATCCACAAGTCCCTTGGGTCTTCTTCATGGAACTACAGTGAAGTCACACATACCAAAGACTTTTGTGGGTGACTGCTCAAACCAATGCTTAGAAATGTACAATTATCTACATTAAATTTAACCTTGTTGAATATGTCTTTTGGTTTCATCTACTGAGTTCTTAATTCATCATAATTCTTTCACCCAAATTTGTCTGAAAACTTTATGAGCATGCCTATGTCTTCCACAAAAAAACTCAAAACTCTTAAACAGAAGGAAGTCCAGAATAGTGACCTGGAATCGCACACGGTCTTCTTCCCCCAACATGATAGGAGTCCATTCAGACTCTTGGGTCTCATCCTGACCTATGATACTGATACTTGAAATCATTCCATAACTCCAGAGTGTATTGTTGCAGAAGCCAAAATAATTTTTAGGCAAAAAACTTCAATACTAGTCTTATAATATTAAAGACTGAAGACCATGCCTTGGTTGGTGTATCTCAGTGGACTGAGTATGGGCTGCAAACCAAAGGATTGCCAGTTCAATTCCCAGTCAGGGCACATGCCTGGGCTGCAGGCCAGGTCCCCAGTACAGGGCACACAAGAGGCAACCACACATTGATATTTCTCTCCCTCTCCTTCTTCTCTTCCTATCTCTCTGAAAATGAATGAATAAAATCTTTTTTAAAAAAATTGAAGATCAGTTAATTTTTCCCACATCTTCTCTTGCTACCAGTACGTTGTGACAAAAGCACAACACTCTTCTTTATATCCAGTCCTCAAATTATGTCAAAAAAAATGACTGTGTTTTCATTAAGATCCATACACTCTTCTACATTTAAACAAACAAACAAAAGTATTTTAAGTAGTCTGTACCAACATTTAACTTATATCTGTGATGGGATCAATTCTCCAATGCATAAATGTGGTTACATGATAAAACAACTCATTATGTCTTCTGGGACTTCCGGCCAAGATGGAGGTGTAGATAGATACCTTTGCCTCCTTGCACAACCAAAAGAAGGACAACAAAAAAATTAAAAACAAAAAATAATAAGAACTGACAGAAAACTGAACTGTATGGAAGTCTGACAACCAACGAGTTAAAGAAGAACCATTCATTCAGACTGATAGGAAGGGCAGAGAGGATTTGAGGCAAGGCAGTGGCTGGTGGACAAGGGAGGACAAGGTGGCGGCTGGTGGACCTGGCAGTCCCACATTTGCATGTAGACAAACTAGGATGGAAACTGGAGAGCAAGACAGACCACACAACCTAGGGTTCCAGCCCACGGAAATAAAGTGTCAAAACCTCTGACTGAAAAAACCTATGGGGAATGTGGCTGTGGTAGAAACTCCCAGCCTCACAGGAGAGTCCCTTGGACAGACTCACAGGCTTCTAGAACGTACACAAACCCACCACCCAGGAATCAGCACCAGAAGGACCCAATTTGCTTGTGGGTAGCAAGGGAAGTGACTGAAAGCTGGCAGAGACCTGAGCAAGCAACACTGTTCCCTCTCTGAACCCTCTCCCACATAACATGCCACTACACAGCAAAGTGTGTCACCCCACCCCATTGAATACTTAAGGCTCTTCCCCTTACAACATAACAGGTGCACTGAGACAAAGAAATATGGCCCAAATGAAAGAACAGATCAAAACTCAAAAAATAATACTAAGTGATGAAGAGATAGCCAACATATCAGAGGCAGAGTTCAAAACACTGATAATTGGGATGTTCACAGAAATGGTTGAGTATGGTTGCAAAATAGAGGAAAAAGTGAAGGCTCTGAAAAGTGAAACAAAGGAAAATATACAGGGAACCAACAGTGAAGGGAAGGAAACCAGGACTCAAATCAACAATTTGGAGGAAAAGGAAGAAACACACATTCAATCAGAACAGAATGAAGAAACAAGAATTTTTTAAATTGAGGAGAGGCTGAGGAATCACTGGGCCAACTTTAAATGTTCCAACATCCGAATCATAGAAGTGCCAGAAGGAGAAGAGAAAGAGCAAGAAATTGAAAACTTATTTGAAAAAACAAAATGAAGAAGAACTTCTCCAATCTGGCAAACAAAATAGACTTCCAGGAAGTCCAGGAAGCTCAGAGGGTCCCAAAGAAGATGGACCCAAGAAGGCACACACTAAGGCACATCATAATTACATTACACAAGATTAAAGATAAGGAGAGACTCTTAAAAGCAGCAAGAGAAAAGGAGACAGTTACCTACAAAGGACTTCCCATAAGACTATGAGTTCATTTCTCAAAAGAAAGCTTGCAGGCAAGAAGGAGCTTAAAAGAAGTATTCAGACTTCCAGCCAAGATAGAGGCATAGATAGATGCACTGCGCCTCCTTGCACAACCAAAATAAGGACAACAACAATTTAGAAACAAAATAACAATCAGAACTGACAGAGAATTGAACTGTATGAAAGTCAGAAAACCAAGGAATTGAAATAGACACATTCATCCAGACCAGTAGCTGGGTAGAGTCGGAAGGCTGAGCGGAGAGGGGTCATGGCACAAAAAGCAGTGGCACCGGGTGCAAAGGCACCTCGGGCACTCAAGATGGGAGCAGGTGGACTCTGGGTGCGCAGGCGGTGGCTGGCAGACCCCAGGCATGGGTTGGCAATGAGCAGACCAAGCAAGGTGGCAATTGTGAAGCAAGGCACTGTGCACAAGGCAGCTGGCTGATCCGGCGATCGGTCCCATATTTGAGCAGAAAAAACAGGCGAAACTGGGGAGGAAGACAAACAACACAACCCAGGGTCCCAGCGCCAGGAAATGAAGCTTCAAAACACCAATAGAAAACACCTGTGGAGGTTGAGAAACAGGGAGAGACCCCTAGCCTCACAGAAGAGTTCACTGGAGAGACCCACAGGGTCCTGGAATGTACACAGGCCCACCCACATGGGAATCAGCACCAGAAGGGCCCAGTTTGCTTGGGGAAAGCAGCAGAGGGGATAGGGATAGGACAGAGAGAGGAGCAAGTGCCACTGTTCCCTCTTGGGCCCCACCCCCACATACAGCATCACAACCCATCCACTGGGTTGCCCCGCCTTTGTGAACACCTAAGGCTCCACCCCTCACTACGTAACAGGGGCATGAAGACAAAAAAAAAAAAAAAAGACCCAAATGAAAGAACAGATCAAAGCTCCAGAAAAAATACAACTAAGCGACAAAGAGATAGCCAACCCGTCAGATGCACAGTTCAAAGCACTAGTGATCAGGATGCTCACAGAATTAGTAGAATTTGGTCACAAATTAGATGAAAAAATGAAGGCTATGCTAAGTGAAATGAAGGAAAATACACAGGGAACCAATAGTGATGGGAAGGAAACTGGGACTCAGATCAACAGTGTGGACCAGAAGGAAGAAAGAAACATCCAACTAGAACAGAATGAAGAAACAAGAATTCAAAAAATAAGGAGAGGCTTTGGAACCTCCAGGACATCTTTAAACGTTCCAACATCCGAATTATAGGTGTACCAGAAGGGGAAGAGGAAGAGCAACAAGTGGAAAAGTTATTTGAACAAATAATAAAGGAGAACTTCCCCCAATCTGGCAAAGGAAATAGACTTCCAGGAAGTCCAAGCTCAGAGAGTCCCAAAGAAGTTGGACCCAAGGAGGAACACACCAAGGCACATCATAATCACATTAGCCAAGGTAAAAATGAAGGTGAGAATCCTAGAAGCAGCAAGACATAAGGAGACAGTAACCTACAAAAGAGTTCCCAAAACACTGTCAGCTGATTTCTCAAAAGAGACCTTACAGGCAAGAAGGGGTTGGAAAGAAGTATTCCATGTCATGAAAGGCAAGGACCTACATTCAAGATTGCTCTGTCCAGGAAAGCTTTCATTTAGAATGGAAGGGCAGATAAAGTGCTTCTCAGATAAGGTCAAGTTAAAGGAGTTCATCATCACCAAGCCCTTATTTTATGAAATGTTAAAGGGACTTATCTAAGAAAAAGAAGATAAAAAAACCTGTACAGTAAAACAACAGCAAACTTACAATTATTAACAACCACACCTAAAACAAAAACCAAAAGAAACTTAGTAAGCAACTAGAACAGGAACAGAATCATAGAAAAAGAGATCATGTGGAGGTTCAGCAACAGGGGAGTGGGAGGAAGAGAGAGGGAGAAAAGGTATGGGAAATAAGTAGCATAGATGGTAGGTAGAAAATAGATAGGGGGAGGGCAAGAATAGTATGGGAAATATAAAAGCTAAAGAACTTATGACACATGGACAGGAACTAGAGGGAGGGAATGTGGGTGGGAGAAGGTGTGTAGGGTGGAGGGGAATGGAGGGGAAATGGGACAACTGGAATAGCATAATCAATAAAATATATTTTTTTAAAAAAAGAAGTATTCAAAGTCATGAAAGGCAAGGACCTACATCCAAAATTACTCTATCCAGCAAAGCTATCATTTAGGGTGGAAGAGCAGACAAAGTGCTTCCCAGATAAGGTCAAGTTCAAGGAGTTCATCATCACCCAGACCTTATTATACAAAATGTTAAAGGTACTTACCTAAGAAAAAGAAGATGATCAAAAATATGAACAGTAAAATGACAATAAGTTCACAACTGTCAATAACTGAACTTAAAAAAGACAAAAACAAAAACAAACTAAGCAAACAACTAGAAAATGAATAGAATCACAGAAGTGGAGATCACATGGAGGGTCATTAGTGAGGAGTGGGGGCAGGGGGAGAAGGTACAGGAAATAAGAAGCCTAAATGGTAGGTACAAAATAGACGGGGGCAGAGGAGGCGTTAAGAATAGTATGGAAAATGGAGAAGCCAAAAAATTTATATGCATAACATATGGACATGAATGAAGGGCAGGGAATGCTGGTGGGAAGGGGGTGCAGGGTGGTGGGGCATAAAGAACAGATATATTTCACATAAATAAATAAATGATGTACACAGCAAAGAAAAATATTATATATATTACAACACCTGTGACATAACCTCTTATTTTGTAAATCAGTTAAAATTATTTATTTCTTCCATGAAATTAATTCTAAATCTTAAATTCTAGTTATATATGATTTTTAAAATTTTTTTAAATTTTATTTTAATAGTTGTTCAAGTACACTTTTCAGTCCTTTACTCCCAGCCCAGCCCACCCCCCTGTTCCTCCCCACCTCCCTCCCATTTCCAGCCCTGCTAGTTTTTGTCCATGTGTTCTTTATATTTGTTCCTGTAAACCCTTCCCATTCTCCACTGAAATTCCCTCCCCTCTCCCCTCTAGTCACTGTCAGCCTGTTCTCTATTCCAGTGTCTTTGGCTATATTTTGCTTGTTTGTTCATTTTGTTGTTTAGGTTCCTGTTAAAGGTGAGATCATATGGTATTTGTCTTTCACTGCCTGGCTTATTTCGCTTAGCATAATGCTTTCCAGTTGCATCCATGATGTTGCATAGGGTATGAGCTCCTTCTTTCTTTCGGCTGCATAGCATTCCATTGTGTAAATGTACCATAGTTTTTTGATCCATTCATTTACTGATGGGCATCTAGGTTGCTTCCAGCACTTGGCTATTGTAAATTGTGCTGGTATGAGCATTGGGGTGCATAGGTTCTTTTGGATTGGTGTTTCAGGGTTCTGAAGATATAATCCCAGCAGTGGAATTGCTGGGTCAAAAAACAGATCTATTTTTAGTTTTCTGAGGAAATCCCATACTGTTTTCCATAGTGCTTGTACCAGTCTGCAATCCCACCAACAGTGCACTAAGGTCCCCTTTTCTCCACAACCTCTCCAACACTTGTTGCTTGTTGCTTTGTTTATCATGGCCATTCTGGCCAATGTGAAGTGGTATCTCATTGTGGTTTTAATTTGTATCTCTCTGATGGCTAGTGATATTGAGCATCTTTTCATGTGTCTCTGGATCCTCTGTATGTCCTCCTTGGAGAAGTGTCTGTTCAAGTCCTTTGCCCATTTTTTAATTGGGTTGCTTGTCTCCTTACAGTGGAGTCGTGTAAGTTCTGTATATATTTTGGAGATTAAACCCTTGTCTGAGGTATCATTGGCAAATATGTTTTCCCATACAATTGGTTCTCTTTTCATTTTAATATTGTTTTATTTAGCCATGCAGAAGCTTTTTATTTTGATGAGATCCCATTTGTTTATTCTTTCCTTTATATCCCTTGCTCTGGGGGACATGTCAGTAAAAATGTAACTGCGTGAAATATCTGAGATTTTCCTGCCTATGTTCTCCTCTAGTACTTTAATGGTGTCAAGACTTATATTTAAATCTTTTATCCACCTTGAATTTATTTTTGTGTATGGTGTAAGTTGGTGCTTGAGCTTCATTTTTTTTTGCACATAGCTGTCCAGTTCTCCCAACACCATTTGTTGAAGGGGCTATATTTACTCCATTTGATGTTGCTGCCCCCTTTGTCAAATATTAATTGACCATAGTCTTGGGTTTATTTCTGGGCTCTCTGTTCAGTTCCATTGGTCCATGTGCCTGTTTTTATGCCAGTACCAAGCTGTTTTGATTCCAGTGGCCTTGTAATACAGTTTAGTATCAGGTATTGTGATCCCGCCTACTTTACTCTTCTTTCTCAAAATTGCAGCAGCTATTCAGGACCGTTTATGGTTCCATATAAATTTTTGAAGTGTTTGTTCTATGTCTGTGAAATATGTCATTGGTACTTTAATAGGTATTGTGTTGTATCTGTAAATTGCTTTGAGTCGTATGGACATTATGATGATGATAATTCTTCCAATCCATGAACACTGTATATGTTTCCATTTGTTTGCGTCTTCCTTCATTTCTTTCTTTAGTGTTATGTAAATTTCTAAATACAGGTCTTTTATCTCTTTAGTTAGGTTTATTCCTAGGTATTTTATTTTTCTTTTTGTTATTTGAATGGATTTTTTTTCCTGATTTCTGCTTCTGCTGTTTCATTGTTGGTGTACAAAAATGCCTTTGATTTCTGGATATTGACTTTGTATTCTGCTGTTTTGCCAAATTCACTTATTAGGTCAAGTAGTTTTTTGGCCGAGTCTATAGGATTTTCTTTGTACATTATCATGTCATCTGCAAACAGTGACGGTTTTGAGTCCTCCTTTCTGATTTGGATGCCTTTTATTTCCATTTCTTGTCTGATCACTGTAGCTAAAATTTTCAATACTATATTGAATAGAAGTGGTGAAGGTGGACAACCTTGTGTTATTCCTGACCTTAGTAGAAAAGATTTTATTTTTTGCCCATTGAGTATGATGTTGGCTGCAGGTCTCTCATATATGGCCTTTATTATGTTGAGGAGTGCTTCCTCTATTCCCATTCTGCTCAGTGTTTTTATCATAAATGGGTGCTGTACCTTATCAAATGCTTTTTCTGCATCTATTGATATGATCATGTGATTTTTGTCTTTGCTTTTGTTTATGTGATGTATTACATTTACTAATTTTCCAATATTGTACCATCCTTGCATCCCTGGGATGAATCCCACTTGGTCATGATGTATGATCTTTTTAATGTATTGCTGGATGCAGTTTGCCAATATTTTGTTCAGGATTTTAGCATTTATGTTCATCAGCAATGTTGGCCTGAAGTTTTCTTTCTTTGTTGTGTCTTTATCTGGTTTTGGGATTAGGCTGATGCTGGCCTCATAAAAAGAGTTTGGGAGTCTTCCATCATTTTGGATTTTTCAGAATAGTCTGTGAAAGATAGGGGTTAGCTCTTCCTTAAATGCTTTGTAACATTCTCCTGTGAAACCATCTGGTCCAGGGCTTTTGTATGTGGGGAGTTTTTTGATTACTGCTTCAATTTCGTCTGCTATTATTGGTCTGTTCAGGCTTTCTGCTTCTTCTTCATTGAGTTTTGGAAGATTATAGTGTTCTAGGAATTTGTCCATTTCATTTAGGTTTTCAATTTTTTGGCATACAGTTCTTTGTAGTAATTTCTTACAATTCTTTGTATTTCTGTGGTATCAGTTGTACTCTCTCCTCTTCCATTTCTGATTGTGTTTATTTGGGTTGTCTCTCTGTTTTTCTTGATGAGTCCACTTAAAGGCTTGTCAATTTTGTTTATTTTTTTTTT